>CABFOV010003779.1:9647-29243 GCA_902141375.1 Timema poppense | reverse complement strand
AAAAAAAAAAAATAAAAAATAAATCAGGGCTCTATTAATTAATATTCCTGATATAATAATAAATAACCTTATTTGAGCTAAGGTGATGGATGATTTAATTGAGTTAATTGTGTCTCCAATAAAGTGGAGTCTTATTACTGTTTTTTTCTTTTCTGTCCACTTATTCTAAACTTGGAGCCAAATCGAACCCATTACTAATTCTCTTGTTTCGACTTCAATCAAGAGAAGATTTATAATATGAACTAATTTTTATCATAACTTAGCTTTGAATAAAATATTTAAAAAAGCTACCCTGCTACCTTTCATTGACTTGTCCCAATATATTTTTAGGGAAAGCCGTCTAACCAGAACACATACATTAACTTTACTACTTCTCGTGTTAGACTGGCCTACTGATGACAGGGAAGTCTGGGTTAGAATCCTGGTTGGGTCTATTGAGAGTGCTTTTTTTCCTAAATGGTTTCTCACTCTCCTTCCACGCAAATGGAAGTAGAATACCTTTAAAATGCTTCTTTATTCATTCCTATCCCATTAGAAAAATTATTACATATGCGTATAACCTGAACAAGTATTAAGAAGCGATAATAATAATAATAATATTTTTTACACCGCGTCTTACTATCTGTTCTGGCCTTACGTCTAAAAATAATAATAAAATATACTATTTACCTTAACTTAGTATGGGTGACTTGTCTTTAAACTCCAACTGACATTAGATTAACATAATAAAACACATTTAAATAATATTTGTAAAGTTTGCTCTGATAGTTTAAGAATTGAAAATTTCTTCTGTATAGCCCATCTTCAGTGTATTCGACCGTCCGACAAACCCTGACCTTCCTTTAAACGGTGAACAAGTGCAACGCGGGTCTAATATTTTAGACCACATGAACACCGCTGCGGTTTTTTAAAGGTCAATATTACAATAAAGAGAAGGTTGGGGATTGAAGGAGTTTCTGTGTAATGACCCCACAAATGCCAGTTTGGGTTTTTATTTCAGATATGTAGCCCTAAAAAAACTCTTGGAAATGTAAATCTTTTCATTGACAAAACAATTTTATTTTGTACCAAAATCTTACTACAATCCAATATCGATATTATGGAGCTTATTTGACAGTTTATAAAGCAAGATTTACAAGCACCGAGAATTTCAATATCTAGTTACATTCTTTTTTTCGTCAGTGGCGATTAACTTGGATAATACAGAAGAGTCTCGAAAACTCGACCTAATGTGGACTAAGATGGTGTCGAGATATTGAAATGTCAAGTTTTACGAATGAACTTGCATAAGATGCATGTTTACTATGTCATTTTTATCAAACAAGGATGAATCACAGTACAGTATCGAATATTATAAGTACAGTTGTACTAAATTGGAAAACTAACAAACACAGCACTTGTAAAAACACTACAGCACGATTGTTCCACTAGAGTTACACAAACAAACGGAGAGGTTATACAGTTGAATGACCTTGTATTGTGGACTGTGTGCACGTGCACGTGTCGAGTTACACGGAATGTCGAGTCGTCGAGTTTCCAAGAGACTACTGTACTTAAATAAATCATAACACTCGAAAAATAAAACATATCGCATTGTGGTTTCCTGTATTCTTCATTCGACAAAAGTGAAATTGAGATCAATTTAATAGTTCTTATCATTTTAAAATTATTATTATTATTACCTGTTTCAGTGGACGCATGGGATAAGTCGTCACTCTAGCAGTAGAATATACTATATATTACAGGTGGATCGGTGTTCAAATCCCGGTCAGGTATATTGAGGGTGGTCTTTCAAAAATTTGTTTCCACTCTCCCTTCACGCAAATGACGGGTACACTTCATCTAAATTCAACCACCCTCATCCCTAACTCACTATAGTTATTAGTACATAAGCGTAAAAGCTGAAAAGGTGGTAAGACGCTGTTGTACAAAAAGAAAAGAGATATTGGTTTTTAAATTTTGTAGTATTTACTAAAATACGGTAAAAGTGTTTATCTAGTATCAATCCAACTGTTTTCTTAAGTAGAATACAGGAAATTTCGCCACGATACGACATCCGATTCTAGCAGTTTCACCAAACTAAGCCAAGAGCTATCTTTGAATTGAGATAAGCTTGTAACGTGCACTTTATGAATCAACGGGCCATATCAGCACACGACCAGAAACTAACTTCATTCTAGGACAAACACATCACCCATTCTTACGACCACCCGGAGCGCTGGAACCCACTACATCAGGATCAGATATTCTGATCAGTGACGTATATTTAATATATTCTCGGGGGTGTTCCTGTGGAAAAAAAAAGATTTTTAAATGGCGTTTTGTTAAAAAAAAATGGGACTTTTTAAGTGGAGCTTAAAAAATATGATTGCCACTTTATCTAACATAATTTTAATGAGATTCATTCAATATGCAGAGGAAATATCTGGGGATCTTCTTCGACGAAATAGATCAACAACGGGTTAATTTTGTACTATTCTACATATATTAGTTATAAAAAAAAGTGGTAATACAACATGTTTCATAAATTACACATAAATGTTAAAAACAAGCGTATGATTCAGTTAAAAGAAACAAACTTATATGAAATTTTAGTTAGTTTTGGGATACTCAAAATACATGTCAAGCTAATTGAAGTAGGTTTGATTGATACGAAGGGGCAGGGTACGGGTTGGATGTAACTTTTTAGACACTTTTGAAACACATAATGGGCTGAAACAAGGAGATGAACTTTTCCCATTACTTTTTAATCTAACCCTACGATACTTTAAAGATTACTTTGAGCATATCATTTGACAGAGATAATGAGTTCAAATATTTAAGAACAATTTTAACTACCAATTACGGTATTAGATTAAAATTTGAAAAATAAAACATTCGGGAAATGCATGTTATTAGTAGGTCAATAAGTTGTTGACATCTCGTCTGCTGTCAAGGAATGTAAAGCTCAGAATATACAAAAACAATAAATTTACCAGGTGTTCTCTATGGGTTTGAAACGTTGTCTCTTACCTTACAAGACGAAAATAAATTTAGGGTGCTCGACGACAAAATATTTTGTCCGAAAAGGAACAATACTACTGCAAAGTGGAGGAGGCTACACAATGATGAGTTGCACAACCTGTACTCATCACAAGACATTGTTAGGATAATCAAGTCTCTTAGGATATAGTGGTCAGTACATGCAGTGCAGATGGGATAATCTGGAACTGTATTCAGGGCACTTACTGGCAAACCAAATGGGAAGAGACCATTGAGAAGACCAAGATGCAGGAAGAATACCATTAGAATGGACTTGAAAGAGATAGGGTGTGATGAGGGGAACTGGATAGAGCTAGCTCAAGATAGGGATAGGTGGCGTACTTTTGTAAGTGCAGTAATTAACTTTAGAGATCCTAGTGCTATAGAGTAAGTAAGTAATCAATTATATTAATATTAATATTAATTTATGCTTGTTTTATTTAAAAAAAAATCATTACAAATATATATATTACGTGCAACACTTAGAGATCTTGTAAAATACTGGACAGTTGACCACCTTTGTGTAGACTATCGTGGAAGTAAATAAAACGCTCAGAAATTAATAACGAAACAAATATTTATTGACAGATGTGATGTGAAATGTTCAGTACTAGAAGTCTCCTGACTTTCCAAGTTGTGGTCACCTCGTACAAACATACACGGGAAAACTAGTTGGACGGATATTCCTCAAGACGTCCTCTGTTATCGGATTTTCAACCAACATAGATAAGAACCTGTGAAATATTTAAAATATGTTAACATAATCATTAACACTTTAAATTCATTTAAGTTACGATACGTGATACAATTTTCGTAGGAAAATACTTTTAAGAAATACAAACTTATTATTTTGCGGCCAACACTGATGACATATTATTATTTTATCAGTCTTATTTTATACAAACATAAATATCAATATAATAATACGATTGATACTATGACCCCCCAAAAATAGAGAATTATTAAAGAAGAAATAAATAAAACAAATAATAGAAATTATTAATATTCAATAAATTAATACAGCTATTACATTTTAACAGGATTGAAAAGTAATCAATTACAATTCAATAAAATAAACTAGTAGGGCCTATCATTGATAAAAAAAAACCTAGCTCTTCATGTAAATAGAATTAATCCAAATAAAAATATATATAAAACTCAATATACGTAATGATATTCCACATTAAATGACTTAGGATACTTAAATACACACCAATGGCAATCTGTGAAAAGTGACAGCTTTAAATCACATGACTTGACTAATGAATACGTGAAAGTAAATATATTATTATTATTATTATTATTATTAGCACCGCGTCTTACTACCCGTCCGGGTTATACGCACTTACGCTGTTGTGTAATGGTAGGGTGATTGTGAGATGAAATGAAGGACCTACAGTTTAACGTGGAATCCGAACCACGGTGGAGGCCTGGCATTCCCCACATTCACAAGATGTCTTGTCAGAGGTGAAGGAAGGGTTTGGTAATCAGATAAATCTTTGCCGGGACTGAGGATCGAAACCCAGCCACCAGCATAGAAGTCTGACACCTTACCCCTAGACCGCCAGGTCACCTGAAAGTAAATATAGTAATTAATAATTAGGTGTCAGATAAGGTC
Source organism: Timema poppense (assembly GCA_902141375.1). Taxonomy (NCBI): domain Eukaryota; kingdom Metazoa; phylum Arthropoda; class Insecta; order Phasmatodea; family Timematidae; genus Timema; species Timema poppense. The sequence continues at coordinate 24,604 of CABFOV010003779.1, read as the reverse complement.
ATTCTATAAAAATTAGACTGCACTAAAGGTTTTTTTCAAAGTTTATATTTTTTTAGGGCACTGGTGTCACTAGCCCTCTTTAGGGAAGACTTAAAGGGGGATGGTAAGAATTTAGAGTTAAGGACAATAGTTTGACAGTTTTTATAGCAAACATTTTTGTAAGCAAATAAAATAAAATATTTATCTTGTAGAGACTTGGAGTTTAAATTTCTTCAGATAGTAATATAAACATTTCTTAAATATATGTCAAGGGTGATCAAGAATTTAATAATAACCTTTATAGTAATTTAAAAAGCTTCTCATCAAATGATAATATGCTTATAACAAAATATTTAACAACTGTTGATATCAATATGTGAAAAAAATAATTAAACTCTTTGTTTCTTCTTGAGCAATATTTTATTTATTTGGGCCAAAAAATTGTTTGCAATGAAAACTACAAAAAACATTTGAACCTTTTCTCGCGTCTCCTTCCATCCCACCTTAAGCCCTCTCGAATCGAAATCAATTTAGGCTCCTCTTACAAAGATTATTATTATTAGCACCGCGTCTTACTACCCGTTCGAGTTATACGCACTTACGCTAATGTGTAATGGTTGGGTGATTTTTGAGATGAAATGAAGGACCTACAGTTTTAACGTGGAATCCGAACCACGGTGGAGGCCTGGCATTCCTCACATTCACAAGATGTCTTGTCAGAGGTGAAGGAAGTCTTTGGTAATCAGATAAATCTTTGCCGGGACCGAGGATCGAACCCCGGCCGCGAGCATAGAAGTCTGACACCTTACCCCTAGACAGCCAGGTCACCGATTCTTACAAAGAGGGTTTAAGGCTACACATATAATATATATTTAAAAATATTCTAGTTTTTGTATTTTTAAAAAACCTGTCAAGTCTTAGTTTTAACCTCGTATAAAAAAAGCGATTTTTTTTTAAAACCCAAAGGTCGTTTAATGTAGCAATATTTCTCTCAGCGATCAGACAACCTTGAACAACAAAGTGTAGACCTGTTTTCTGTTGGTACATCGCCAACAACGAAGAACGGAGATAATCTGTTATGTTAAAGTGGAACGGAAGGAAGTGCACTATATAAAATTAATCACAGGGAATAGTAAACAAATCTTAAATTATGTTTAAATATCAATCCTTTATTGGTTTAAATTGTGAAACAAAAACGTGAAAGTAGGCTGACTAATACACAATATCAAGATAGAGATAAAATCGAAACGTGTTTTAAAAGTTGACTTTCTTTTAAAGATTAAGTTATAACTTCTTTACACACACAAGTTTGGACACTTGCCTGTTGGTGCTGATAAAAAAAAAAAGAGTAGTGTGTCACAGCATAAATAATAATTAGTTGTTAAAGGGTTGTAATTAAATCCAATTAAAATTATTTTAGCATTTTTTTTACCACATTTTCCTCTTTCCCCACCCCGTTTACCCTGCTTACCTATTTTACACATTTTTCCATTTATATATATATGGTAAAAATGATTAAAAAGGGGTAAAAAGGTTTATATATGTATGTATATATATCTTAACCTTTTAATCCATTTTAACTTGTTTACCATTTTTTCCCTTTTAAACAATTTTGACCATTTTTCCAATGTATGATTATTTTATAAGATCTATATATACTTATGGTTCATAAATATACATATTTTATAACAAATCATTTTGATCAAAATAAATAAATATTGCTCCATTTGATATTTAGTTTAATTTTCTATGAATAGTAATATTTACAGGTCTTAAGGTGGCATGGTAGGAATTGCGAGTTAAGGGCAGTATTTTTGCAGTTTTAATAGAAAACACCGCCCCCCCCCCCAAAAAAAAACAACCAAACTCAAAATAAATACAATATTGCTCCAGTAGAAATATATAGTTTAATTTTCTTCACACCAGCTTCGATTACCTCATGGTTTAAGGCGTCACTCTCGCAATATACTAGACCAGGGGTATTCAACCTGGGGTACGCGAAGACATCTTATAGAGGACACGTGCAGTTTAAAAACTACATATTATTTCATTTTAACACTGAATAATCAAGGCTGAATTTAAGGTTAGACACAAGAAACCCGGACATAAGAATAAGGTGGTAGCACCCTTTCTTTCTCTCTCTTTCTCTCTCTCTCTCTCTCCCTACAAGCGATTTTTATCTACGTGTCTATTTTCATTTTGGGGATACATTGTTGAAGATAAATTATATTTGGGTGTTCGTGAATAAAACAGTTTGAACAGCCCTAGACTATACTGCCTATGACGGTGGGATCGAGGTTTGACCCCAGTCGGGTGTACAGGGGTTTTTTCTTCTAAAGGATTTTCCACTCCTCCTCCACGCAAGTGCGAATATACTTTCTATGAATTCAGCCTTCCTCATGCTTAAACATTATATTAATTAGTAGCCTACATAGAAGTATAACACGAACGGTTGGTAAGATTTGGTCTTAAAAGAAAAATAAATTCTTCACATATTGTTCTAAACTGTTTTTGAATATTTGTCAGCGGTGTCCTGGAATTTAATGACAACTTTTTCTCTTAATTTAAAAAAGTTTGTTATCTAATACTGCTATGCTCATTAAAGATATTCAACAACTGTTGATCGCCATGGGAAGAAAATTAATCTCTATATTTCCATTGGAGCAAAATTTTATTTAGCTAGGCAAAAAACAACAACAAAGTTTTGCAATAGAAACTGCAAAAAACACTGATTTTTTCTCGCATCCCCTATGATCCCAATTTTACATTAAGCGCATAATAAGTAGCTCAATGTTTTAAGTTACTTTTCACCGTCTTAGTAATGGTTAAAAAAAACCCTCAATTTAGACATTCCTGGCAGCCCTATATTCATTAGACTTATTTCCATAGCTTACTAGCCCCGAGAATCTTCCCAATAAGACTTTGTGCTATGACGGGATAACCCATAGTATCCTCCAAATAAATATTTATGCTATAGCGGGTTAACTCAGAGTACCGGTATACAGTAGCCCCGTGGCTTCTTTGGTGCTGACTGACAGCTCACAGCTGACTACTGACAGTCAACATTTAGGTATATACCTACATTTTGACTGTCATGGTCTGGTAACTTTTTAAAGCTGTCAACTGTCAGCTGTGAGCTGTCAGTCAGCACCAAAGAAGCCATGGGGCTACTGTAGCTCCAATAAGGTTTAGACCAGTAATGTTCTAACCAGCAGTATGGTTCCAATAGGGATTAGAAGCCTAACTAACATAGCGGGCTAACACACAGTGTCGTCTCAATAAGATTTAGCGTCATAATGGTCTAACCTGCATTGTCAGACGACCAAATTGTATTCCTCCACTGTGGTTGGTCCGGGTGGAACATGGCCCATTGTGAAAGGCCACACCCTCAAGGATATCCTCTCAAGCTGACCCTTCAGCATGAAGATAAGGTCATCCAGGTACCGCAAGTCTTCTAGTTCCGCTGTCAGCCTCCGCGCGTCGACCGCGAGACGGCATGCTGTCTGCTCTGCTATCTATAGGGCACACAAGTGAATTTAAACTTTCTATAGCAATGTTTCCAACCAGTGGTCCACAGGCTAGGGGCGATCCGTGGGCTCGTTGCTGTCTGCTCAACTATCTATAGGACACACGATTGAATGTACTCTTTCTATAAGAGTGTTCCAAAGGGTGTTCCGCGGGCCAATGGCAGTCCTTGGGTTTGCAAAGAAACTCCTAATTATTGTAGCTATCTTGCATTCAAAACACGTGTCCGAACACTATTATTATTTCTTTTTAAGAGTGTGCATCACATGGCAATCAACTCTGTGATACAGTCGGCTTGAAATCGTAAATTCACACCAACACTATTGCAAGTGGCTCATTTATGATTAAACATTAATTTCTTAATAGTTAATAGAAGTTCTTAATACAGAACATTGTTGAAATATCCTATATATTATTTCTGTTGTCAACATCCCCTTTTATCAACTAAAACAAAGCCTACAGCGATGAATAAGGTATCAGTGGATAGGCTTTTTTACCGACTTCTGACATAGCATACTTAGTTTATGTTAAAAGAAATTGTTTGTTTAAAATTTAAGTTAAAAGAAAAATCTAATAATATTTTTGTATCAATTACCGAAAATAAACTCTCTTTGCTATTTTGTGTAATCACTTCGTCGAGTATTTAATTTCAACAACCCAACAAAAGACTAAAAAAATTTTTTTTTGGGGGGGGGAAGGGGGAGGTTGAATGTGCGAAAGTTTAGCAAGGGTTTATTGGTTAAATTATATTTGGATAAAAACTGTATTGAAAAGTCCGTCTTTGACTATTTTAGACTGGTTTCACAGCTAAGCATTGTGCACAAATCTTTGTTCTGTCTTAATAGGGACATACTGTAGTTAACAAGAAACTTTGTCGCTTTGTCCCCCATCGTGATCGCGGAAAATTTCGAGTAATCATTCAAATACGAGTGTACTGCACACATTTCTCGTACACCGTAGGTGTTTTTTTTAAATCCTTTAACTCCCATACCTCAAACGAGCCGGGAGTTGAGTTGGGCCTGCTAGCATGAACGCTCTTAATTTTTTTGTGTGTGTGCGTCGTTTGGTCTATCCACTAATTTACACTAGTAGTGTAGGGGTAAGGAAGGTATATAATTTAAAAATTATGTATCCGTAATTGATCGGAGGGAGAGGAGGAAACCATTTAGGGGAAAACTACCAGAAATAAGCCCGAACGGTAATCGAACCTCCATCTCCCCATAACTGACAGATCAGACTAGATTAGCTGAACGTTTAGTCCACGTGACTACCGATGTACCCGATACAATTTCTTCAGAAAAGGCGAAAGAGAGGTTTAACACCATTAACCACTTAACTCAATAGGTAGGGATGAGGAGGCTATTTTTGAGTATTTGCACCCAAACTAGTGGGGTTAGGGTATAGGAAATGAAAAGCCACCCTCAAGGGACTCCGCCAACAGCTACCGAGTGCAACGTGAACCTAATGCCTTAAACAGCTTGGCCGTCGCTGGTGGCACGTGGTCGTGTACAAGAGGCCTCCATAGTTGTTTATCAGGTTGGCCAGCCCTGACTGTTATCAACCAAAGAGTGGGTTAACCTCTAAGCGAGTTATCACGCCACGTTCTGGTTCAGGCTGGAAATCCCGTGGTGGGCGTTAAAGGACTGACTACACGGAACCGCACCGGCGCGGACGAATCGTCAAGAGAGCATCTCTCCGCACTTTTCCCGTGCGGTGCGAACCGTGTGGCCACCTACCACCGGAAATAAATGTTCGGGAGCTTTGTTTTCATGGTAAAATCAGGCATTCCTTTCACAGCCGTTGCACGTGTGACGTTGTAGTCATTGTTCCCAACATTACGTCAAGATAAACAATATTATATACAATTTATTGAATAAACATTCTTCTTCTTAATTATTAGCTAACTTAAAACTTTATTCGTTGTAATTAATAGCTAACTTAATTTTATGAAAATATGTGGAAACCTATACAAGTAAAAATAAAAATACAAACTTATTTTGTAATATAACTCAGTCTATAAAGAATACAAATTGTTAGAAAATGCGGTACAGGTCGGCTCCGTGTAGCCATACCTTAATAGTCTCTAATCACGTCTTAGTAATTGGTCGCGTTTAGCTCGCTATTTACATTCGAGATGGCGTGGAAGGGAACGGAACTTAAGGTAAGAATTTTTACAGTTTTTAGAACCACATCAAACTGCTTTGGTGCCCAAGTGGTCTAAGACTTCACTCTCACTAGACTGCCAATGTCAAAGAGGTCGGGGTTCGAATCCGGTTCGAGTATTTTTTGCTAAACTGTTTTTCACTCTTCCTCCACGCAAATGCAGGTACACTTCCTTTAAATTTAACCTTTCTCATCCAGAGCACATAACCGCATATATGTGTATAACCCAAACATGTAGTAAGATGAGAGAAAAAAAAACTCCTATAGCGCTGATGGGTAGTAAGAGACAGCAAACAACGTGACCTTTCGAAGCTATTATCTTCAAGGAATGGAATACATGACGAACATGTGGGGGGGCTTTCTCCCCGACAGAGCCCAACACTTACGGGCACTTACCGGGTTCGTTGGACCAGAAGGTATGCCAGGTGAGAAACAGGTTTGACACAGATAGTTTCACGACTGTCGAGAGTCGGTCTGATCGGACAGGGCTCGTACTAGATTCGTTTTATTGTCGACTGAAAATATTTCATATTCAAACACATTCATTGTATGCACGTGTTTAGGTTTCTAGCCTCACTTTTTATCAAACTGTTGTGGACATGACCTAATGGAAAAGTAGGATAATTAAAAGCTAGTTTTTAATTTATAACGCACTGCGTCATTGGTGAAGAAAGCAATGATTCTGCATCTTTCAACACATTGGATAAGTTTTTTTTAAATACATTTTATTAACAATCATTTCGTTAACCTTACATGTGGAACAGGATTATAAATGTTTATTTAAGAGAAACTGCACTCTGGCTGTAGAGATAGGACAGAAAATCATCGTGTGGAAATAAAACCCAACTTCTAACAGTCTTTTGGATTTTAACCTAGTATTATCTGATTTAAGTTCACTTTACTTTCAGAAAATGGATTATTTATTACTTAGGCAGTGATGGTCAAAGTACGGCCAGATGCGGTCCACGAAATAATTCCAAATTCCGATTAAAGAATGTGTTAAAAATGAGGATAAACAAGAAAAAAACTCATTTTGCATTCGTTTGATTTTCTTTCTATTTTATAGCTCAGTGACCTGTGTCCAGAGATTAAATAATACGCAAACCACCCACGAAATTGGAATGTTAACGTTTGATTGAGAGGGATTCAAGTAGTGTTAAGTATCTGTTTTATTCAAGTATTTGTTAAATAATGTAGACAGCTCACATTGTATTAAAATTACATATAATTATAATACAAATCCATTTAGTAATTAATATAGCTTAATTGTACAATAGTTTCGTAAAATGTACCATCGTAACTTTTTAATAAACTGTGTTGGCCCACCTGACGTTTTTCTTTTTTTTCCTTAGGCTCACTCCACGAAATCTTACCCATCACTGACTAGGACCTTTGCTAAGGTGTATTATTTAGAAAGGTAGTTTACAGAAAATCTAGCATCATTAACTTGGGGAGAGGTTGAGAAAATCAGGGGTAAAACCACTTGATGATAGCCACACTCGCTGAACTCCCTGTCAACGGCAAACCAGACCAGATGAGCTTGGCACCTTTGCTTGCGTGTCCACCAATACAAGAGGGAAGGGGAGGGCATTTTTCTTACTGATCAGAGCCAGTGTGTTTTGGTGACGTAATGTCGCGGTGGATTGGTTTTTACTTCAATTTAGTATTTTAAAAAAAAGTTTGATTGGAGACAATTTCTAATGGATACAAGTCAGGATTTTTTTTACTATTTAATTACTGTGTTATACAATTATGATCTTTTGTGGATATAATTACAATGGATACAATTAAGTATTTTTGTGAATATACGGTAATTCCAGTGGATACAATAAAAGTTTATCGATAATGTTGGTTGTTTGAGAACTGTTAGAATGGAGACTATTCATAGTGAATAAGATTCAATGATATTGTATATATATTTACATTAAATATAATTAATAACGTTTTTCATTAGTGTTGGTTTTTAGAGAGTTTTCAGAGTACCGATAACCCCTCCCAAATAAAGTTTTTTGGGGAGAATTTATACTTATGTACCGCAAACTTAGAAAAGTTAAATAAAAATAACTCAATTTAAAACAAAACGTGGGCTATGTTTGATGTAATTGTTTTTTTTAAAAAAGCTACAAATATATTCAGTATTCTCTTCTGTGGATCTAAAGAAAGAATTAGGTCATATAAGACGTGGCTGAATGTTGTAGACGAATGAGTGAAAAAAGGGAAACATTAAGAGTTTTAAGAATAACAGTGCATGCATGACTCGGTGTATGGATGTTGTTGAAGAGAAGGGAGTATTCAAGGATGGGGAAGAGTGGAGAAAGTTAGTGAAGATGGATTAAGTACGGAGTTTTTTTAAAAAGATATGTACAGTTTCCTGCTTACCTCCTAGGGGAACGGCGTTATTAAGTGTATGTATATATGTGTTCTCTGCTTTCATTTACATGTTTTATTTTCATCTTAAACCCATGCAATAATAATTATTGATAATTACACCGCTTCACTGCCTGCAACTGTACTCGAACCGATGTTCCCACAATTATGTTGCACAATACGTGGGATTACATGTTATGTAACGCTGTCATTCGCTTCAAGGGTTTGTGCTAATTTGTTTTTGTTTGATGGTTTATGGACTGCAAGCAGTTTACTAATTATAATATTTTGCAACTCAACAATCTTTGCTGATTTATTATCAAAATGACAAGAATGCCTAAAAGAGTTGTTTTATTAAAATTTGGGCACCTTTGGTTAGAAAAAAACTAAGCCAAAAATAGTATACTCACTGACCTCATGGAATTAGGAACTTTTAAAAGTTCATTTCTGCACTTACACAAGTAGGCCACCTATCTCTATCTTGAGCTAAAGCCACCCATATTCCAATCCATCTCATTACATACTTTCTCTTTCAGATTTATTCTAATGTTATCCTCCTATTTACATCTAGGTCCTACTGAAAGTAGAAAATAAAAAGAAAACGTGTGAGTGTACTAGTAGATAAACACTTTTTTTACCCTGAAAGGTGGCAAGCTTACCTTGATATATTTCACTATGGTGCAGCTTATATTATAGGGCCCGATTGCTTTAGATCATGGTGAGACTGCTAGCTACCTTTTATGATAAACGGAGTATACCCATGTATGTAGCAAGCTTGGTCTAAATCCAGTAATTATTTATGAGTCGGACACATACAAACACGACGGTCGCATTACTAATTTCTTCTACTACATAATGAAATAGGTGTAAAAACAATCCATAAAAGCGCTGTTTTTTTATAGAAAAAACTTAATTAAAAATTCAACATTTATTGTTCACCTTGCTTACGTTTATCTCGGTGCACATGAATCACGGGACAACTCATCCGAGCTCGGTAATACCCTTACACGAACGGCGGAGTAACAATTAAACTCATGATGACTTTGTTCATAAAGGAACATGGAGGTTAGGTTAGGTTAAATTATGTTAGGCTAGGCTAGGTTAGGTAAGTGGCTAGGAGTTGAATGGGATTACAGGTGGTTCCACAATTTGAGTGAACCCGTTTATCTATCTACAAACAATAAATACCTAAGATTTTTCTATAATTGTAATAATTAAAAACAAATAGGAGATAAAAAATTTAAAATCAGTTTCCGTAATTATTTTCGTTAATTGTAGACCTATGGGATAAATTTTTTTAAGGCTGAGGAAGTAGCGTTTATTTCGTAACACATTTTATTACGTTAGTGGCTTAAAGATTAGGAAGGTAGAATTTACAGGAAATGTGCCTGAATTTACGTGGAAGGAAAGTATGAAGCCATCTAGTGGGAAAAAAAACACCCTCAGTACACCTGATCGGGTTTTGAGCCCCAATTTCCTCGTCACCGGTAAACCAGACTAAGTAAGCCTGCTATTTAGTCCACATGCCCACCAATGCGAGTCAAATAGATGTAATAAAATCTGTTAATGATTTTTTATTTCTTTGTCATCCATGTCCGGGATATTCACATATCTACACTAATCGGGCAGGGATGAAGATGATGCCACCTACATCTGCATAAAGAGAAAGTGAAAAAAACACTAAGAAAAAAAAACTCTTAGTACATTTAACCTGTACTCGTATCTAAAACTCTAAATAAACCAGCTAGCCATTCATAAAAAAGATTGAAGCCTTGATCACGTATCCACTGGTGCATATAGGTTTAATTTAAAGTAGGGAACGCGAGAAAAAGTAAGTGTTTTTGCTGTTTTTGTATCAAAACAGCTAAAATATCAAATAGTTCTCCAGAAGAAACATATAGTTTCATTTACTTTAAATGGGGGGTTAGGGGGGGGGGCCCTCAACAGTTGTTGAATGTCTTGAAATTTAACAACAACATTTAAACAGTTTCTCAGTTAATGCCGCAATGCTCATGACGAATATTCAAGAATTGTTGAGATCTCAAGGTGAATCAAATTTAACTATGTTTATACTGGAGCAATATTTTATTTATTTTGTCAAAAAAAAAGTTTTGTTATAAAATGGGCAAACGCACTGCCCTTAAATCGCTTTCCCTGCACTCCCACCTTAACAAACTTCAATAAGAAAAGAGATCATTCCTTAACCCATATTGGTGACCTGGCGGTCTAGGGGTAAGGTGTCAGACTTCTATGCTGGCGGCCGGGGTTCAATCCTCGGTCCCGGCACAAATTTATCTGATAACCAAACCCTTCCTTCACCTCTGACAATACATCTTGTGAATGTGGGGAATGCCAGGCCTCCACCGTGGTTCGGATTCCACGTTAAACTGTTGGTCCTACATTTCATCTCACAATCACCCTACCACTACACATTAGCGTAAGTGCGTATAACCCGAACGGGTAGTAAGACGCGGTGCTAATAATCAATAATCTTAACCCATATTTTTCTAAATCATTATATTACGTCAACAAATTAAAATAAATGGAATTATTCCTGTCTGGCAAAATATTTCCCGAAGCCTCGTTAGACGCAAGTATTACATAATGGTATATTAAATAAACAATTAAACATTGACACAAGATACAGCCGGGAAACTATTCCACAAAATGTTCAGTCTACACGACAATTATTTATTACTACACCCTTCCTGTTAGAATTGTTGGTAACTGTGTGGACATATAGCTCAAACACAGGTATTGTGGGCAGAGCCTAGGTTCAACACCGGGCGAGTACTAAATCAACTTGGTAAGGCCTAACTTTATAAACTAATAATAATACTTAGCACCGCGTCTTACTACCCATTTGGGTTATACACGCTTAAGTACTGATTACACTAATGTGCCAGGAATTAGGAAGGTTGAGTGTAGAGGAAGTACACCAGAATTTGCGTGGAGGGAGAGTGGAAAACCGTTTAGGGAAAACCACCTCCAGGTCCCCCAAGTCAGATTCGAACCTCGAACTCCCTGTTCTCGGCAATCTAGCTCAACACGAAACTAGCGCGTTAGATAACTACGGCACCTAGGTGGGTTTTATGAAGTAGATTCTGTTTTTTTTAAAACTATTAATTTGCTTATAAAACTGATAGCATTTTTATATTTATGTGTGTTATTTTATAGCTAGTGATAATATTTACCAAAAAGTGATAGTTTCAGATTAAATAAGTTGACGTATGAACGTATTAAAATTGTTTTAATAAATTTTATAATTGTTAAAGGGATTTTTCCTAAATCGGACTGTTTTGTCTTTTTACCTAACCAATATCATTTTTTGTAATGGTTGTGTGTGACAGTTTGCTATTTAGTAACACAACTGTTTTAACGGCTTGTTTTAAAAGGTAAAGTTGGGGAGGTGGATTCTAGACCAGGTGCACTCGCGTTAGCATGGAGAGTAAATAGGGAAAATCACATTTATAAATTATACTGTGGAAAATCATACTCAATGAGTGCGACCGAGATTCGAATCTTGAGCCCCTTTGGCACCAGAAAGATAGTCTAACGTGAGCATGACGCGTTAAACCACGTCATCTCAAGTTTGGGTTGGTGTATGTTAGTATTAATCTATTTTAAGATAGTTTGTAAGCCGTTTAATTTAAAAGCCTTTAATTCTAAAGGTGCACTAAGGTGGGATGGAAGGTGAACACGAGTTAAGGTTTGTATTTTTGCATTTTTTTATAACAAATAAACCCTATTGGCCAAAATAAATAAAATATTGCTTTAGAAGATATATTTAGTTTGATTTTTTTTTCCTTGCATAATGTTCTCCAACAGTTCTGGAATATTTGTAATAATAGTAGCATTTAATGATAACCTTTTTGAATGGAAATAAGACGTCTTAGACGAATTCCACGGTTCTTATGACGAATATTAAAAAAATATTTTTATTAACATGTATAACAAGTTAAACTTAGTTTACTGTTTACTTAATAAGGAAAGAAAACTTTAAGTATTAAATTAGAAATAAATTTATATTTTTGTGACAAAACTCCACATCAAGTAGTCAAGTAATGATGTGGAGTTTTGTCACAAAACATCGAGTTATTTCTAATTCAATATTTAAAGTTTTCTCTCCTTATTAATTAATTTTAAATTTTCCCGTACCAACCAAATCATGAATATTATTAAAACTAAGTTTGATGTTGCAATAGCTGATTATTTTGACCAAAAGTTTTTTTTTTCAATATAAAAGAACTCCATGGAGCCAGCCCGCAATCAAGCCATACCAACCAAGCGGCCGCCGTATGATGGTGAAGATAGTGCCAACTTCCATGGATAGAGGGCGTCATTTGCTCATCCCAATGAGCCCTACAGTGAATCTTGGTCGAGTGTACAGAGGGTTGTATTTAAAAAAAATTCCGCGAAAATGCTGGTATACTTTATCTAAATATAACCTTCCCCAACCCTAACATAATTATCGTAGTTAGCACATAAAAGTATAGCCCGAACGGGTAGTAAGACGTGGTGTTAAAAAAATAAATAATATATAACTTTGCCAAATTTCGTTAATATTGGCCCACGAATTTGACAGTTATCGCTTGACACAGATCCGGACAAACGACAGGGCTAAATGGTCAAGTTAAAACAAAACTTTGCTTTACTCGGTCAATTAACGGCTTAGTTTATAATGTATAGTGTAGGAATGAGGTAGACTTCTTAGAGGAAGTGCACCCTCATTGGATTAAAGAGAGGATAAACAAATCCCATGATTAAATCCCCATCACATTTACCCCAGTGTAAATTACCGACATTTAAACCTCAACTTTCTCCTAAGATGCGATAAAGTCTATTGCGAGGTTGATTTATGACTTTTACCACGGAGCCATTGATACAAGTGTAAAAAAAAGGACTTGTTAAAATATATGTAAAGGCAAAATAATACATATTTCGTAATATAAATGTCAATTTTTAAAATTCAATACTTAGTAAACTATAATTAATTTTACAACTAGAATAGAAATTTAGAAAAAAACACCTCTAGGTAAGACCATGAACGAAATCTACCAAACCGTTTCGATTGTATCCTCATGTAAGACAGACAGACAGACAGACAGGCATAGAAAAATACAAAATCATAGGCCCATTTATAGTTTTTTTAGTTTGGAGGCACATAAACCGTAAATACGTATTAATCATAATCTTGAGGTTGAACATTTTTAATGATTACAATATTTTCTCTATATGAGAAAGTAAAATTATATTTTGAAAATGTTGACTCTGACATTGTTTGATTTCAACTATGGTTTTAATGGGATTAGGTATTGCACTTTCACAATAGTTAACACGAAATCATGTGATTAAGGTTACGGAGAGAGTGCAAAAAATAAAATGACTATAATTATTTTCTTAAGGGATAAAATAATACTTAATTTATGTAGTACGTAGACGGGGATTATGCCAGCGATACGAGGATACTAATAATTAAATCACTGTCCACATTTTAAAATCATACATTCCAAGGCCTTTCTAAATTGTCTTGATACTTTAAATGTTTTCTTGGAACGTATCAGTATGTAGATTTAATAAACTTCAAGGTCATTGAGAATAGACTAAACACTCATTAAATTATTATTTCACATTATTTTAAAATGTAGTTCTCCCGAAAAACTTGTTTTTCTTTGGAGTTTTATTTTGTTTATAAGTTCTGCATTGTTCTACTAATAGCACATGAAGGATGTGACGTACTAAATTATAATCAGATCTGGAAGATAGCAATAATTTCAAGTCAACTTTTTCTATATGAAATGTTGAGACTGGTTTTAAAAAAGAACTTCCTTTATGTATGTGAACCAAAGATTTCGTTATTTCAATGAAATGAAAGTCTGGTTGTAAGATATAATATGATTATTCTACTCTACTAAAAAAATCAAAAAAAAATCTGGTAAATATTAATAAAAGTCATTAGTTGCAATATATTACAAATACGTGTACAAAAAAATAAAACAACTTTCGATAACATCAGGAATCTAATCAGGTCCCTAAAGTCTAATTAGTGGTGTAAAGAGAAATAGTTTGAAAATTAAAATAACGTATAGAATAATTATATCAAATAACTTTCAAATATTTATTAAAAGTTCACCAAATTGAAGATTTTCTATCTCAATAAAATTGTGACTATGGCCAAAGAGCTCGTTCCAAATAAAGTAAACTAACAATAAATATTAACATTTTTTTAAAAGTTTGTGCCAAAGGATTGACGAAAAAAAATATTGTAAGATTAAAAAAAACCTCATAAAAGAAGAAAAAGACACCCAAATTTCTTAAGAAAAAAATAACAGTCATAAAATATATAGCAAACATGATCAACAAGACGTTATGTAATTCGCAACAATTTTTTCCTTTAGTGACGTAACAATGTTCACGTAATCGAATGGGCATTCATGACGTAATATCAGTCTCTACCATATATATTTTTGTTCTATGCGCAGGCAATAGCTACAGCCCTTTATAGGAAGGGGCTTATTGGACAGATAGAAAAGTTACTAGATTTACGTTCACATATTGAGCTGTCACTTTTGATAGATAATTTCAATGCATAGCCTGACGAAAATCGTCCCAGTAAACTATATTACTACTCAAAATAACAGGATTTTTAGTAAGTATATCTCTCCGAACCACAGTTAAAACGGTTTGTAATGTTTATGTAAATCTATAGCCCAAGATTTAATTTAGAAATCTGCACCCTTTTTTTTTATGATATCGGGAACCCTATAATAATAACGTCAATACACTCACCGATAAACGTAAATTGTATTTAGATGTGAAAGCTATCTTCACTTTGTTTTAAATTTCGAGTTAGATAAAGTTGAAGAGGAAGAAATCGTGCGTCAAGTTTTCTTCAGTAAAATTGATGTTCAAAGCACGTATTG
>CABFOV010003778.1:41652-61070 GCA_902141375.1 Timema poppense | reverse complement strand
AAGGAAGGGTTTGGTAATCAGATAAATCTGTGCCGAGACCGAGGATTGAACCCCGGCCGCCAGCACAGAAGTCTGACACCTTCCCCCCAAGACCGCCAGGTCACCAATACGTAGAATAGAATCGTTACATAGTACATAATATAAGATTGTGTGGTACTACTTATTTCAAAAGTTAACGGTGTAAAAATAAAGCTTTACATGATAGATAAGAACATCCTCTCTTTTTTTTTATAAAAAAAATCCCCTTTTGTTTTAACGATCCGCCCTCTCGTCTGTGTTCCAGTACAACATAAAGAAAAAAGAAGAGATCCAAGAGATGATGCCCCAAGAAGAGCCTAACCCCTTGATGCGCAAGAAGAAGACCCCTGAAGAGTTGGCGAGAGAGGCCGAGGCTGAGGAAGAGGACGAGTTTACGAGTAAGACAGGTTCAGTAACGCAACGCACCAAACAAAACCACTCCAAACTAACAAACTAACGGCATCCCGGACGCGCTTGGCGTGTGAACCTTTATAGAGCGACCTTTATGTGTGGGTGTTGTTTTTGGTGATTTGAGCAGGAGGGTATATTTGGACTTGATGGGTTCTTGCATTCAATGGTTTTTATTTTAAAATAAACTTTATGAACTTATTGAGATCTTACAATCAAAAATGTTACTTTCAATTTCATATAAAATTATTGGGTTCTTAGATCTAACGTTTTACACTCACAAATAATTAATATGGACTTATTGGGTTCTTGCACTCGGTGCTTTTCATACCTTGCTCCACATTCTTCTACCAGTCTTAAGTGTAAACATTAGGTTTTATGGGCTAGTTGGGGTTTTGCATTTAACGCACTCATAAAAAGAATGTACTTATTGGCTTCTTGCATTCAATGCTTTTCATTTTAAAATAATTTATATGGAATTATTGAGATCTTGAAATAAATAAAAAATCCTTTGAATTTAGCGCTTTTCACACACAATTAATGTGGACTTAATGGTTTCTCGTATTCAAATACTTTAATTTTAAAATAATTCATATGGACTTAAAGAGTTCTTGCACCCAATAATTTTCCTTTTAAAATTATAAGGATTTATTGGGTTCCTAAATTCATTGCTTTTCGTTATATATATATATATATATATATTTTAATGATACGGTCTTATTGGGTGCTTGAACTCAACTCTTATAAATATATACACTTTTATTCAAAGTTATTAATATTTTCATATGGACTCTTTTGTCCATGCAATTGACGCTTTTCAATTATTATTTTTAATAGCCATGCTCCACGTCTTACCACTAGTCCGTGCTATCAGAAAATTTTACCCTAATTTGGTTAAGGATTAAGGATGAGAGGGAGTGTGCCCCGCATTTTCATGCAGAAAGAAAGAAGGATAAACCATTTAGGGGGGGAGGAGTAAAACATCAGTACACCCAACCGGGATTCTAACCCCAACCTGCTCGTCGTTAGATACCCAAACAGAAAGATACTAACGCCTTTGTCCGCATGTCTACCGATGCGGTGCGAGATATTTCCCAAGTAAAAAAAAAGTTAAATGGAATAATTAATCTTACAATGATTCGAATGGTGATGATAATATTAACAAGTTCAAAATCATTTAATTTATCTCCATTTCGAATTACTTGTGATTAACATTATGGTTAATTAGGCTTTTATTTAAACTAAAAAAAAAATTGGAACATTTTGGTACCTAAAGAAAAATATTTAAACCTTTTATCACACTTGTTAAAGTCACTTCATCCCTCCAAACAAAGAAATAACTTTATAGATTTTTAAGTAATTTTTTTTGTTCACCAATATATATTTTTTTCAAATAGGTTTTGACTTTTTTTTTATCAGTTATTTAATTGAATCCAGAGCCTTTAAAATACACGTAATTTTATTGTAAAGTAAAGTGCATAATTCTTGATTGACCTTTGGTCAAATTTAACGTCTAAACGGAAACTTTTTTTTTTTTAGTATTCATTTTTGTTTTGAGTGCAACTATCCAAAGACTCCAACAAATCCTGTTCGTTTCACCAAGGGGTCGTTCTGTCTGCGGGTGTCTCTCTATTCTACGGGTATTGCTCTCGAAACAATATCGTAATTATTGTAAAAGGTAGAAGTTGAAATTGCATGAAAGTATCCTTTGAAAATCGTAATAAAATGTAGATAAAAGATCAATAAATTTAACTACGGTAATTTTTCAGAATTCATTATTGGTGTCTTCCTTAAAAGGTAAGAGAAACAACATTAAAAAAAAAAGTAACGTATTCATGTAAATCATTTAACAGAGCTTCCTGGAACTTTCTTTATATGGTTTTAATAAAACCTACAATAGTTGGAATAAATAAGAAACTTAGATTTATTTCTTGATTAAAGTTTAATATAGAAAATAAGGGAAAAGGGGTACCTATTTTTGCAGTTTTTATAAACAAAAACATTTTTTTCTTCAAAATGAATAAAATATTTATTCATTAGATATGTTCATACTCGTTTTCTCTATTTATTAATATAATCATATTTATATCTGGTATGAGCAGAGTGAAACTTTATACATGAATATTAAACAAATTCTGTTCAAATTCCGTGATGCTCAAGACAAATATTTATTGTTATTTTTATTAGCGCGTCAACCCGTTTGGGTTGTAGACATATTAACTAATCACGCGAATATGTTAAGGGTGAGAAAAGTGTAGTTTTTTCTAGCACCATGTCTTACTACCAACTACATACTTAATTAGGCTAATAAATTAGGGATGAATGAATTTGAATTTAGAGGAAGTGTACCCGCATTTGCATGAAGGGGGGAAATGTAAAACTATTTTTTTGAAAAACCACCTAATTGAAACTTGAACCCCGATCACCCTGTCATCGTCCATCTACTCTATTGTGAGATGCATTAAACGATTCAGCCACCGAAGTAGGTATGATAAAGGTTGAATTCAGAGGAAGTGTAGTTCTACCCACATTTGCGTGGAGGGAGAGTGGAAACACAATTTAGAACAAAACCCTCTTCAGTACGCCTGACCAGGGTTCGAACACCTATCTCTCAGCCATCGGCAGTCCAGTGTATTGCTAGAGTGATGCCTCAAATCACGGGTACTTAAACTGGGCTCCATATATGACCTTCAGGGGGGGGGACGTAAATTGGACTTAAATAAAATAATAATATTTAGCACCGCGTCTTACTACCCGTTCGGGCTATACGCACCTACGCTAATGTGTGATGTTAGGTTGATTGTGAGATGAAATGGAGGACCTACAGTTTAACGTGGGATCCGAACCACGGTGGAGGTCTGGTATTCCCCGCATTCACAAGTTGTGATTAATACAAGTCTTGTCAGAGGTGAAGGAAGGGGTTTGGCAATCAGATAAATCTGTGCCGAGACCGAGGAGTGAACCCCGGACCCCCGGAACAGAAGTCAGACACTTTATCCCTAAATCGCCAGGTCACCTCGCAAACTTATTAATATTATTATGTATAAAAAATTGAACTGAACGTATTTATTGAAACAGTATTTTATGTATTTTTTAGCTAAAAAGTTTTTGGTTTAAAAAACTACTGTCAAAATATGGACCCAAGATTGTGTTCCGTACATACTTCCTCCCTCTGCTTTTCCTTCGAATTGTTTTATTTGTTATTTCTTGTATTAGTATTATTATTACTATTATTATTAAATTTTGATATAACTACCTCATTAATTATTGTCTTAATGCAATGCCTTCTATTTTAATCAAGAAATAAAAAAACAAATTGTTGTTTCCATTAACATTCATCACTTAGATAAAATCTACGCACACACAAAAAAAAAAGACCAATAATTTATTTAAATAATCAATTTTTTTTAAATGATATCTCATTAAGCAATACAGGATTGAGACGAGTAAATGTAAGACAGACAACTTACCCATGACGTTGTTTATGTCCGTAAAGATGACGACCACGAAGCTCTGTGTTTTTCGTGCAGTAAATACCCGTCCAATGAGAGCCCGCAGTCCTTTTTTATCTGCGCCGCTCTGATGCTCACTCCTGGGCCCTCATATTGTCTCGACCAGCATAGATATCGCAACAATGAGTAGCTTTGCTTGACACTGAAAGCGGCTCTACAACTTAGGAGTCACGACTGTTATCTACCGGTTCACCAAAATGGCGATAGATATGTATATGTTGCCGTAAAAGTTCGAAGACTAGTAAATCTTAGAATTTACCAGTTTTTCCTGGCATTTGACTACATATGATGGTAAAAATCCGAAATATCTTAAGAAAATGTTTACCTTTAGAATTTTAACAGCTCTAGAGTCAGGTGGGAGAGAGGATCAACAGTTCTACCTTTGACCAGCACTCAAAAGTAAACCAATAACCTAACCTAGCCTAGCCTAACCTAACTTAGCCTAGCCTAACCTAACTTAACCTAACCTAACCTACCCAACCTTCCTTACAAAATCAGAGTATACCTTTCAGGCTTAACGAAGGGTATATTTATGTATTGGGGCACGATTCCGGCACACGTCCCACATATTTGCCTCAGTCTGCCTCTAAAAACAAGTGTGTGTTTTTTTGTAGCGTCGCTTTCAGTCCAAACAGTAAAAGTACGTCAGTCTACTCTACAGCCATATTTAATTTGATATATCCTCAAGTGGACCCGAGGAACTTATTGACTCGATAATCAATGAAAGCATCTTTAAAGATAGCTACAGCCTTAAAAAAATATTTGAGATGATTTTCTTCGATTTTGTCGTTATATATGATTTTTGTTTCCCAATATCTATTAATAAATTTTAAAAAATCTTCATCTAAATTGATTTATTTTTAAATTAAAGGAATCTTTCTTATCCTCCCAACACTTTAAAATCATATAATTAATGTTTTGTTTGCTAGAATATATTTTCATAAATTAAAAAACTTCATGCATGATATTACTATGAAATAACATGTGTGTATCGTTAAGGTGGGAATACAGGGGACGCGAGATAAGCGCACTATTTTTTTCCGTTTTTATATCAAAACTGTTTATGGTCAAAATAAATCGAATATTTTTCCAGTATAAACATAGAGTTTAATTTCCTTCACATGGTGATATCAACATTTCTTGAATATCTTTCAAGAGGTTCCTGGAATTTAATGACAAATTTTTCTTTTTAAAAAAAAAAAAAAAGTTTTTCATATAATGTCGCCATGACCATGACTGATATTCAACAACTGTTGAAGTCAGCACGGGAAGAAAATTAAACTATCTGTTCCTACTGGAGAATTATTTTGATTTATTTGGTCCAGCAAAATGTTTTGCTATAAAAACTGCATAAAGAACTGCCCTAAGCTTCCGTTTCTTACACCTCCACCTTGAAGAACCTTATAGATGGATCTTGGTTACCAGCGTCAAAGACGAGCAATAACAGTAACAAAAAAACACGTGATAATAACATATTTTAGAAGTACTGCAGGAACATTCTGGCTGAGGTCCTGTCCACGCAAGCGCAGAAAACTAGAAATGTATAGTTTGAAAACGAGAAATTGATTGAACAAATATTCCATGTGAACTAGTAAAAACTAGTTCACCACATTCAAGTGATCTAGTTCAAAGTGAATGATTAGTTCATCTTTACTCAAGTGATCTAGTTCAAAGTAAATGACTAGTTTACCTTTCTGAAGTGACCTAGTTCAAAGTAAATGACTAGTTCACCTTTCTGAAGTGACCTAATTCAATGTAAATGACTAGTTTACCTTTCTGAAGTGATCTAGTTCAAAGTAAATGATTAGTTCACCTTTCTGAAGTGATCTAGTTCAAATTAAATGACTAGTTCACCTTTCTGAAGTGCTCTAGTTCAAATTAAATGACTAGTTCACCTTTCTAAAGTGATCTAGTTCAAATTAAATGACTAGTTCACCTTTTTGAAGTGATCTAGTTCAAATTAAATGACTAGTTCACCTTTCTAAAGTTATCTAGTTCAAATTAAATGACTAGTTTCACCTTTCTGAAGTGATCTAGTTCAAATTAAATGACTAGTTCACCTTTCTGAAGTGATCTAGTTCAAATTAAATGACTAGTTAACCTTTTTGAAGTGACCTAGTTCAAAGTGAATGACTAGTTCACCTTTACTCAAGTGATCTAGTTCAAAGTAAATGACTAGTTCACCTTTACTCAAGTGATCTAGTTCAAAGTAAATGACTAGTTTACCTTTCTGAAGTGATCTAGTTCGAAGTAAATTACTAGTTCACCTTTACTCAAATGATATAGTTCAAAGTAAATGACTAGTTCACCTATACTCAAGTTATCTAGTTCAAAGTAAATGACTAGTTCACCTTTCTGAAGTGACATAGTTCAAAGTGAATGACTAGTTCACCTTTCTGAAGTGACCTAGTTCAAAGTGAATGATTAGTTCATCTTTATGGAGTGATCTATTTAAAAGCGAATCACTAGTTCACCTTTACTCAAGTTATCTAGTTCAAAGTAAATGACTAGTTCACCTTTTTGAAGTGACATAGTTCAAAGTGAATGACTAGTTCACCTTTCTGAAGTGACCTAGTTCAAATTGAATGGCTTGATGACACGACAGTAAGCAATAGCGATTCTTCGGTCGATCCCGGGCCACAAAAATGAAAAGAAACAAGCCTTAGCCTCTCCCATGAGTTGGGAGGTTTGTTTGAAATATTCCTAGAGATGTTTTTCAAAATGTCAGAAGTTCATTCTTAGACATACTGCATGGGAAATAAAGGAGGATACTCTGAACAATTGTTGTAATTCTTTGTGATCATTTTTCATAATAATTTAAGAATAATAGCTTGAATTAATACCGTTTCGTAGTAAATAAAACATTTTAATAATGTATTGATATCGTATCAAATATTTTTTTAAATAGAGATTGAATAACCAAAAAATTTCACACAAAAGTTGGTTGTTTATTTGTGTAAAGTAATATTCCGCTAAGAATTAAACTGGTTTATTTTTTTAATGCAAAGTATACCCACTAAATCGAAAATGAATAATTTTGACTTATTTTCACTTTGAAACCACACTTCTTTTTTTTTTCGAAAATAATTTTCGTAGCGTGCGTATTTTACGAGATAAAGAGCTGGAAACGTTTTAGTGAAGTCGTTGTGTGATTAACGATCCTGTTTGCACCTTAATGTCTTAATTCTTTATCTGCAATACCGTTACAGGATCATCTTGATTCCATTGTGGGGTTACATAGCTTTCTTGTATATTCGGTGACGTCATAAAATTATTGGTTCAGTGACCTCATTTGTTTGTCTGCCTCTTGATGTGGGCATTTTCTTTATCTAGTTACGTCACATGATCTTGCCCATGCAGTGACGTAATATAACCACCTTGTCTGCCCAATAACGCCACATAACGTTAATGCCCATACAGTTACCTAATAAAACTGCCTTGTTTGCCCAGTGTCATTATTTAATGTTATTATCCATGAAGTGACGTCATGTAGCTGGTCTGTCCTTGTGGTGACGTCACATAATCGTATTAATCGCCCTTTAACATCGCGTCATAATATCGTTGCCCGTGAAGTGACGTCATGTAGCTGGTCTGTCCTTGTGGTGACGTCACATAATCGTATTAATCGCCCTTTAACATCACGTCGTAATATCGTTGCCCGTGAAGTGACGTCATGTAGCTGCTCTGTGACGTCAATGGACCTCAGCCACACTGTCTCCTCTGCTGTAGTTTGTGTAGAGTAGAGAGTTGAAGCTGATACCGTGGGAATATGGCGGTGCCGGCGTCTGATCAGTAGCGGCGCGATGACGCTTAGCTTGCTGCTAGCTGCTAAATGCATTCAATCAATATAATTACTGTTCGTGTAATCAGGCATTAGGAGACTCACTTTCCATTTGGAATTTCATTAAGATGTTGGTTTTTATATTTAAACCAGAGAATGTATAATAATAAATAGATAAACCAACCCCATAAGAGGCAAACCTATTTTAAAATGTATATATTAATATATTTTAAAATATATATAATTTAATGATGACATAGATAAACCTACTCTCCTCTTGTGGTTAATGTTGTGTCTTTAAATAAAATAGAGAATGTTCTTCAAATGCCTGATGACATTTTAATTCAGATAGTTTAATAAATAAGTTGTCAGGTATCAGATTATATCGAGTGTGAAGATTGATAACTAAATCTTAGAATGAATTGTCCTTGCAAATGATAAGACTAGAAAATTAGGATAATGGAATAGTATTCCTTTCTGATAAAATATAAATTAATATAAATGTTAATGAAAAATGGTTGTAATGAGTTTTGGCTGTGGCCGTGAGTACCAGAGCTTTATGTTTTTTATTAACTCTTAAGGATGAAAAGTTTTATGGTCAATTATATACAGGAAATAAAAAAAAGTAGTTTCAGTGCACGAATTGTTTGAAGTCCATCAACTCAGAAGTTCTGAGAAGCTGACGTCACAAGCGTATTGATATTCTGAAAATAACGGACGGTAGTAAAGTATCATACACTTATTGACCTCATCACAAGTCTTGATTAACTCGTTAATTTAGGAGATATCTTAAAACGGTTTGCGTTAAATTAATAACACCATTAAATACATTTTTATTAAGTAGACCACAACTCAAAACTTATGTAATTAATAGCACAACTCAGGGTTTTTTTTGTTTTAATTAAGAAGACCAATCAATTAAGTAATCAATAACACAACTCAATGTTTTAATTAATTTAATTAACCACCAATTAATTAAGTCATTAATAAGACAACTTGCACAGTTTTTATTTAGTCATGTATAATACAACTCAAATGATCAATGAAGTCATTAGTAACACTCAAGATATTTTCTTTTAATTAAGTAAATTACCATTAAATTAATTAAGTAATTAAGAACACAGCTCAAGAAGTTTTATTTTAATTAAGTTACTACCATTGAATTGATTAATTAAGTAATAACTACAAATCTCCAAACATTTTGATTTGATTAAGTAGACTACAACAAAATTGATAACACAAATCATGACATGTGATTATGTAGATTACCAGTCAATACTTCGTTAAACTAGATAACTTCGAGAAATACGAATTTACTAAGTCTTATAAAGGAGCTAATAATTTGTTAACACCTTTAAATGTATATTCGGATGCACTGAAATTATTTTACGATAGTTATAGATAAATAATATCGTGAAGGTTTGAGGCAAAGAAAATACCAAGTAAACATCAACAAAATTACCGCGTCTTAGCACTCATTCAGGCTACACACATGATATTAACTACATTTATTGAATCATGATGAAGAAGATAGAATTTTAGAGAAATTTTACCCGAATTCACGTGGAGAGAAAGTTAGAAGTAATTAAGTATAAAACACCCTCAGTACGCCCGACCGGGGTTCTAGCCCCGACATACAAATCATCAGTAGTGTAGTCTATTGCGAGAGTGACACATTAGATCAGTGGTATTCAACCTGGGGTTTGCGAATACACCTTGTGGGGTCGCGATTGTACAACCTAAAGTGGCGGCATTATGGGCCAGATAACGGAAAAACCCCGATAATACGGAATTCAAGTGTAAATAATTTTCAGTATGGATTGGCCTACTTTTTTTTAATTATCACAGAACATTTAATTTTGTTTTAATAGGATCTACCATTTTTCTTATTGCGATGTAAAATAAGAATGATTGTAGAGGGGGAAATAAGAATAAAACGAGAAATAAATTTTTTAAATCTTTACTATACACTTATACAGTATTAGATTTTGGAAATTGAATCAGATACAAAGCAATAACAGATGGATTACATTATACATTAAGTAAATATTTTATGGTCGATTTCTACCAGTTTTTACTAACGTGCTTGTAAACATCTAGAGCCTAGCCGGATAATACGGAGGGCCGGATAATCGCGACTCGTGTGTGTGTTTACACACACACACTAGAGTCGGTGCTTGTTACGAATATTTACATATATATATATAGCCCTGATTATTCAGTGTTTATCACGAAAGTTTATATATATATAACCGAATGTAATGTAAACACGTGCGATCTAGAAGCACAATTTTTATTCACGCTCTCTCCTAAACGTAGATTAAAAAATATGTATAGTTTGCATTATTCACCAACACATTTGGAGATACGAAGTTTAAGAAACATTATATCTGGGAGTACTCGAACAATAAAGGTTTAATGCCACTGCCTTATACCATTCGGCCACCGAATCAGCGGGTCTCGCCATTATTATTTTCAATAGTACCAGATCTTACCATCCGTTCGGTTTATACCCTTATGTAATAATTACACTAATGGTATTTAGGGATTATAGAGGTTTTATCCAGAGGAAATTAACCTACATTTGAGTGTAGGGAGGGTATAAAACTATCTTGGAAATACCAATCTCAGTACACCCGACCGAGATTCGAACCTCGATCTCCCCGTCATCGGTAGTCTAGTCCAGTGCGAGAGTAGCGTGTTAGACCACGCTGTCATTAAAGCGAGTTTCACCAAATAAATAATGACATTAGAAACATTTCTATCATAGAAATACTATTTTCTCTACTATTCCCATTAGAATACGTATATATTTTTAATAATAAAATACTTAATAACTTTTCTTTGCCTGTGATCTTCATTTAGGTTGAAATATAAGACATAAAAGTGAATATTATATTAATTGTTTTAAATATAAACTACTTTGTGATTTAATCATTTAAAAATAAATGTCTATGAAATATTATTTAAGTCAGAAACACATTGCTTAAAGATAATTCACAATGCTCTTTGTCACCGCTATGCTGCTTGTGAAACAAAATATTTCACAGGTTTTTTTTCTAATAAATATGGCATACTGGTTCAAATTTGAACTGAATTATAACAGCACACAATGACAATGTAGATAACTGTTTTCTAAAATAATCGCTTAAATATAAATATAAAAATATTAAACCAATTTTTTTTTTTACGAATGTTCTCTTTATATCAAATTGAAATAAAATTGAATATTATTTGTAAATATCATCTTATAAACATTTATTTCATTTCTCTTATTTCATGATTTTACTACAGTTGAAAAGTATTGCAATTTTTTTTTAATTTGTAATAAGTTTGTCGGGTTGACTAAATGCTAATTGTTTCACTATACTCATTTTTTTTACTTTTTGTTTTTGCGTTTTACTAATCTTTCGGGTTACACGCATCTGTGCTAATTATGCTAATGGGATGGGGATGATTAAGGTTTAATTTTTAGGAAGTGTACCGGCATTTGCGTGGAGAAAGAGCACGTGGAAAACCAATTAGGAAAAACACAACCTCATTAGACCCGGCCGGGATTCGAACCTATATTTTCCAGTCACCGGCAGTCCAGTCTATCGCTATAGTGATGCCTTAGACCATCCGGTCACCGAATTGGGTATAGGTCTTACTTATTATTAATGATAATATTAATAGTACGTTTAACACAAAGCCTACTAATAGATTAGCTTATAGCTAAGGCATGGGTAAGATAGTCTTTGATGAAGTGCACCCACATTAGCGTTGAAAGCGTATGAGTAATCCATTGTAATAAATCGAATGTGGTAAGGCACCATCCACTCCCCTTAAACCAGTAATCCTACTTTCCAGATTTTGACGCCCTATACCACGTGATTATTGATACGAGCTACTCTATTAATAAAATCTCGCGTGAATTCAAAAGCTTGTCTTATTTTTCCGAAACCAACCAAAATAATATTATATTTGGGGGTATTTAATGTGCACGTTCCAAACCCCATTGAATATATCAGCAAATGACATATGTGAACTTAATTCTAAGAGAGACACCGCAACCAAGCCCCTTGCCTTTATTTTATCACTATGAAGAGCGAAGTTCCAATTTCAGCGACGATCTTTTTTGGTCATGCCAGGAATCGAACCTGGGTTATTTCAAAAGTCATACGCGCTACCGACTGAGTTAAGGTGTTTGTACCCCGACGTTGTCAACCAGTTTTATTTTGTTACTCAATATTAGAACAATTTATTGAAAATGTGATAATTGGTTCATCGGGAAGGGAATTAAAAAGTCGGATATTGATATATTTACCTGTGAAATATTTTCATTTTGCTTCAAAAGCCTGCATCTCCCAAAAACAAAGCTCCGCTATTCTTTGCATCTATTCTTAAGGTATATTATATTATTGTGATAACATAAGACTTTGTCATAATTATTTTTAACGACTTTTGTTTTTACTTTCAGAATTGAAAAACTCTATAGAAACCCAAGTGAATGAAATCAAGTCTCAAATTGAGAGTAAATGTGTTCTTCAGTGAGTATTTTAATGAAAAAAATAATAATAATATATCGATAAATCTGCTACGTGGCAAAAAAAAAATATACATATAAAATAAAATATAACATGGGCGTAAAAGACTTTTCCAAAACCATTGAAGGGACTGATCATAATTTCCTTTGTATTATTATTATTTTTGTAAAAAGAATAGTTTGATTAACAAGAGACTGCGATGCTAGTAGTGACCAACTACAATAATAAATAATACTATAAATATATAAATAATGAATGAAATTGTAAATTCAATCAATAACACATGTTGCAACTTAATAAATTGCTTGCTAATTAAGCCGTTAGCACTATAGTTATAATGAAGATAAACTATTAGAGATAGCAGGGATAAAGTTTATATTAATATGTAAATGTTAGCGTAAATTTGAATAAAATCACATCACGAAGCAGAAGAGGGTGAAGAAATAGAAGAATACATATACATAGTTTGATCAATAATATCAACAATTAGTTTCGACGTGATTATTTAAAAAAAAGTTGGTTGAAAAAGTTTTTATTTAATTTTAGACGTAAATAATATATTTTAAACATTATTTTGAGTGAACAAATATATTTATTTGTATAAATTTTTTCCTCAAGAAAACCATTAAGATTTTTACAGTAAATTCGGGATAGTAATATTTATTATTTTCTTATTAAAATTCAAATAATCTTTTTTCGAAGATTTGGACATAGAAGAAAGAAGGAAAAAATGAACAATAAGAAAAATGCATCTTCTCAACAATAACCACAAATTAATGTGTATGCTAGTTCACTTTGATGTGTGAATATTTTATACTCTTTAGTTGATGAAAAAAAAGGTTGCATGGTAATTTTTTACTGTAGATTTAAAGGTGAACGAGTGTTCTGTAAAAAAAAAATTAAAAGAAATGTACAACATTGATAAGTTCTTTAAACATCAAAAAAATTAAGAAAATCGATGTATTACTTTTCTAGATAGTTGATTTAGAATTAACAAAAATGTTGATTCTTGTGGGATCATAGATAATGACAAATTTCCCTTTGTTGTAAATAGTCTTAAATTCCCCTTAGTAATATATATACATATTGGTTTTATGTTGTTTGTTAATTTGTTTTTATAATTTTCCAAAAATATGATATATTGAAAAAAATATTATGCGATACAAGATGTTTGTAAGTGACGAATACGTAAAAATATTTGGCTGTATTTGTTTTTAAATTAAAACGCGTTATAAAAAAAATTATAATAAATAATCAATTTTTCAGCGTAGAGAATTTTCC
Source organism: Timema poppense (assembly GCA_902141375.1). NCBI lineage: Eukaryota > Metazoa > Arthropoda > Insecta > Phasmatodea > Timematidae > Timema > Timema poppense. The sequence continues at coordinate 47,544 of CABFOV010003778.1, read as the reverse complement.
AGCTACCATGGCCTTCGGTCATCATCCAAATTCCTGTTTTCTACTTTCTTTCCCTTTTAATCTACTCCGTATTTTCCATTTTCATGTCTCTTCTTTTATCAATATCTATGAAGTGGTGTGAATTTTTTACAAATAAAGCTAAAAATCGTGCTTTTAAATGTCCCCCAAAATATGTATTGTTGTAATATTTGACTGGCTTTGAAACTTTCTATTATTAGGTATTGTAAAGTGACTATTTATAAATCAGCACTTGTATCTAAAATTTTAATTAATTAGCTATTAAACTTTATTAATTAAAACCAAGCATGTATTCTTCATTAAAGATTTTACATCACACCGTCATATTTATTAGATTTATTTTATCAATTTTTTATTGGTTAGCAAATTATAATTTTGTTTAATTTAAAATTAACTAACCAAATCCTTTCAATTAATGAATCAGTTAAAATTTAACTATGCCAATTATAATATACAATAAGGCAAGATTTATAAGATTTGATTTTTATCTTTTTGTGAATATTATTACACTGAAAAAAGAAGTCGGGAACAAAAAAAAACTAACAATATTCGTGTAATGTGCCGTCTTGAATTTTTAAAGTTAATCCATCCTCCAGTAGAATTAGGGATAAAATAAACTAAACAAAGTCAGAGCAAAAAGAATACCGTTTATAAAAAGGATGAAACATGAATGGGCTCGGTAAGGTATCAAAGATAATGAACGCAAAACTATACAAACAAAAGAAAATATTATTTTAGGAATGAAACATAAATAAAATATTTGGTAATTATAGTTGTACTTTTGTATTGTTCAATGTAAATAAAATAAGTGACTCGCCGAATCTAATAAGTTTGTATTTGCAAATTCTGCAATTAAACGTAAGAATAGAGTTTATTTTTCGTGAAAAATAAAAGAGAGATTGATGCAACATGTATGTTTAGAAATGGTGCTGTCTATTGTAATTTATTTTTTATTTTAGCAAAAAGATTTTTTTCACTTTTACTTTTAATAAAAAGAAATTTAAGTAATATTCTTGATTTTTAAAATCAATATTGCAATTCATAAAGAAGGATGTATGCTAATTTAAATCTCATCAATATTATCAAAATAATACAAAATTATAAATTTAAAAGCTAAGTCAAATGTTTGTAATCGCAAGACATATAATTAATTTATAATCTATACTTCATATCATACATGAAACCAAACTATGAATAATTCTTATGATCTAGGGTTTTAAATCAATGCAATTTTACTATTTATTGTGATTAATCTTATTTACTTTTACAAAACGTATATTAATTAATAAATCAATTCTCTTGTTAGTTGTAAATGTTGTTCTTTTCACTCATTTATTAATCAATGTATGCAATAAAAACCCACCATTTAAAGTATTATATTTACTTGTTCATATATAACTGGTTACATTATGGCTTCCCACCTTATTTTAGACTCAAAGACAAGGGGGGGGGGGTAAGGGGGCTAAATCGAAACTGACACACCATTCCTGCATAGTTACATTATCAAACTAGCTCTTCTAAATATCTTATTAATTAAATAAATACATATAAATCTTTATTTTTTAAAAGATGGGTTACTTATCCTGTACTCATCACTAGACATTCTTAGGGTGGTCAAGTCTCGAAGATTACATGGTCAGGACATAAAGGGCGAATGGAAGAATCTAGAACCATGATCAAGTTATTGACTAGCAAACCTAATAATAAACAGTTGGATAGACCTGGGCGCAGATGTGAGGAAATCAATAGAATAGACCTGGAATGATAGGTTGTAATGAGGTGGACTGGATATAACTGGCTCAAGATAGGGATAGGGTGTAATGAGGTGGACTGGATAGAATTATCTCAAGATAGGGATAGGGTGTAATGAGGTGGACTGGTTAAAACTATCTCAAGATAGGGACAGGGTGTAATGAGGTGGATTGGATAGAATTATCTCAAGATAGGGATAGGGTGTAATGAGGTGGACTGGTTAAAACTAGCTCAAGATAGGGTCATGTGTCATACTTTTGTAAATGAGGCAATGAGACTTCAAGTTCCTAAATAAAGCTAAAAAGTAAAAATATTAGTGATCTAAAATATTAAAGTGATTAATAGTACTATTTAAAAAATAAAGAGGAGCACGTCATTTGATGAATCAGCTGACTGCCTTGATGGCTGGCTGACCACTACTAGCACCTTCCAAAACATTGCCCTCTTGGGCTGTAAGTATCGTTGACCAACCTTTAACTTTTTCTGGCATTCTATAATCTGCGTTTAATTTAGATATAAAATGTAATAATACCACTATTTCCCTTGAGTGTCTACAGCTAAAATTGTATATATAAACAATTTGATCAATCAAAATTAAAGGAGAAGATATTTTTAGGACAAGTTGTAGGACCCACTATCTAAAACATGCGAATTTGACACCTCTACTTATTTTAAGGGGCTAGGGCTGATTTTATACCTTCAAATTTCGAATACAATTTAATACCATATAGAATTCACGAGGTGAATAATAGGGATATACTTATTAGATGATTTTACACCCTGAAAAATATACCATCCTTTATTTATTATTGAAGTTCAAAGAAACCCGCGCCTCTAAAATTAGTCAGGATTCCCTTCCCAGAGATTTTTTAGTCCACTCATTTAGTGAGAGCAGTATTGTGTGACTTTAAGGCGGGTGGAGGGAAACGCGAGTTAACCAAGGTCAGGATTCTGTACAGTTTTTATAGTAAAAACAATTTTTGGTCGAAATAAATCAAATATTTCTTCTTTTAGATGGTACGTTTGGTTTAATTTTCTAGTAAAATGGAGGCCATGGGAATGAAGCTAGCTGTCACGAGGAGAAACAGGATTAGGAATGAACTTGTGTGGGAAATAGTTGGGGTACAGGGAGTACATGAGATAGTAGAGCAAGAAATAATGAGATAGTACGGTCATGTGATGAGTATGTAGGAGAGGATGCCAAAAATAATTGATAGAAATGAATTATGTAGGGAAAATACCGCCAGGGAGTCCAATAAATAGATGAGAATAGCAGAAAACAGAACGTGCGCAAGTAAGAGGAGAAGAATGGTATAAATCAAAGGAGGAAGAATGGTGGAAGGATAGAGGAAGATGGAGACATTTTACTAAACTGACCCAATCACAAGCTAGACACAGTTGTTGATAAAGATTTTGATTAGATACTTTTAGTTTAATTTTCTAAACAAATTAATCTCACCCTTTCTAGAATATTTAACATGGGCATAGTACATTTGAACAGAAACTTTTTTTAAATTAAGAGAAAAAAATTCCTTTGGTCCAATTACGCAATGCCCTTTACAGATATAAAATAACTGTTGGAATTATTAAGTGTAGAGAACTAAATCAAATGTATCTACTGAATCATATTTCTAATTATTTTGGTCAATAATGCTAGGGCTATAAAAATTGCGAGAATGTTTACATTAAGTTGCGTTCCCTTCGATCCCACTTTAATTAAGTAAGAGAAGCTGTTTCTTTAAAAGGTAACAACTCATGTAGATGATAAAACATTCGTAAACCGGGATTGACTGAGAAATTCTTCGACCTAAAACTAAAAAAAACTAGTAATTGTATCCAACTTGAATTGGAATTTCCTTCCTTATTTTCCCTGTAACCTTTATATATTTTTTTGTATCTGCTATTTTGAGCATCGACTTTACAAACTGATTTGTTTTTACCAATCGAGACAATATTAGATTTATTTTTGTTTGTGTGTGGATTTTATTGCATATATATAAACGTCACTGTGTCTTGGTGATGAAAGCTATGTCATTGTTGCACCATTTCTGTGACAGTGGAGAAGATTGTGTTGTCTAAATCTGACTAAGGAGGGATCATCATATAAGATAATAGGAAAATTTTACAGTCATACGTTAACATTTTCTTCAGGTAAGTAGATTAACAGAGAAAAATAATGTACTTAGCTCTAAGGCTATAGAATGTAATGAGAAAAATACGTTTTGCTACGTACAGATCGAACTTACGTGAAAATGGGTGAAGATTTTAAAAAAAAATTATAATATAAAATAAATATTGCTAAAGCATCTGATTAGTTTGGGAAAAAAGTGCCTAGATATTAGGGAATATCGGTAAGTTTGACCGATTAAGGACTTGATGTATTTTATAAAGCACACAGGGGTGTATTAAAGGTTATTAAAATCTTGCATTTAAAGTAATGATATTCAGTGGCGCATATTGAATATATTTATTAGGGGTTTCATTTGAAAAAATATCCACTGGAATGTTGGTCAAAATGTGTATTTTAAAGTGAGTATATATATATATATATATATATCATTATACTATCGGTGGTGTTAAATATTCAAATTGTTATTATCAATATATTTTTAATTCCCAACCTCTGTGTCTGTAAACTCTTAGGTAGAAGCGATACTTTGCAGTTCTAGTTTTCACCAAGTTATGCACGATTCTCCTTATCATTTAATTTAGATCAGTGTGTGTCAAAACTACCCTAAAAAAAGAACTTTATGTGGTGAAATATAGAAGCACTATTTGATAGATTGGCATTCCATATTGCTGTGAGTGTAAACACCATTACCGTGGATATATAAACATTGGGCTCTTTTCTCTGAAAATATTTTTAAAAAATACAAAAAAAAAATCTTTTGACATGGCAATTACACATTTTTTTTTTAAACTAATGTCTTGGGACTACAGCCCACATATAGCCACATAACTACGCCACTGATAGTATGAATTTAACTATAAACTGTTCATTACATTAATGATTGTAAATACGAATATTCTCTTACTTATGATGATTCCTCCATGGATATTAGCTGTAATAAATAAATGTTATCTCTTATTCCTTCTCCCTATTCTCTTCAAACGCCTCTTTCTACTTTATCCTCCCTAGCGGCAGATTTCAACACTGCGGCCTGCGATGTGTATTTTGCCAGTTTTTTGGAAATGTGCTGTATTTATTATTGACTCTTGCTCACTGGTATATATTGCTTGTCTCTTGTTGTCAAAACTTCTTAATGGTTTGTGTCTGTCTGTCTGTGGTGTGTTCTATATTTTTCACGGCATGGATTATACCTGTTCGATGTCATGCTTAGATGTTCCATTTGTATACAACCTGAGCGCCAAATATTCGACTCCCACGCTCTGCTTGGAAAAAAAATAATTAATTTAGGTGATTTTTTGTGCCCGGTAACGTCGTTTTTATTTTAGAATTTTGATTAACCTTGTTTTTTGTGTATCAAATTCAATTTAGGGGAAAATAGACAATCTTGATACAAGAATCGAACCATGGACCTTTGGCTTTTATCGCCAGGTTCAATTCCTGTTTCCAGGTTGTCCTTTTATATATATATATATATATATATATTCCACAGTTTCAGGAGCTGATCCTGTAAAAAACCAAAAATGTGTTTTCAGGACTCCATATCTTAGTAAATACTATTGAGATTTTATTTTCATGACAAAAAATCTATATTTTATAATATTGTTAACTTTACTTAAATATAGTTTATTTATATATCCATTACTGTCTTTCATTGATTTTGTCAATTCTGTAATAAATAATGCCTAATTAAAAGTATCATTATTTAAGGGAGAGGTGTGAAGTAAAGATTAGATAATCATGTATAATTAACGTGAAAGAGAAATTATATACTGTGAAGTCAATTATCGTAGTGAAAGTATCATCTTAGAGTAAAAAAAACAAAACTCTCACTTAAATAATGAAAAAAAGATATATTTGTAAACCACTTTTCTTGAGTATTCTAGTATTCATTACATTATACAACCTATTAAATATGTTAGTTTTCTGTGTTTCAAATATTGAAATGTGATCAAATATATTAGTTCCATCCCTCATATTTAAAAAAAAAAAAA
>CABFOV010003778.1:31145-41401 GCA_902141375.1 Timema poppense | reverse complement strand
ATATTTAAAAAAAAAAAAATACCATCCCCCCTAATGTAAGTTTTAAATGATTAAAATTAAAATCCCAATATATATCGACTGGGAACATAAAAACATCTATTTTGACATGAAATAGTTGTTATTTTATTGGTTGTGTAGCAACATTAGCTGTAATAATGTTAGTTATTTATGTTGCTTATTATGTGAATAATGTGTAATAACCACTGAACCAACTTGTACGTTTTGATCAGTAAAAAAAAAAAAAAAATCTATGTGTAAAAGTAAAATCACAAAACATATGACGTAACTGTAACAAAGGTTTATTATAAACGCTATTAGAGAAGGCAACACATTTAAAGGACGTTAATGAATAACTCATAATCAAACCTAACATTACATTATGTTACACATATGTATATGTATGCTAAATGCTGTTAAAAACATCAAACATGTCCTTTTCACTATACATACTTGAAATTGAACCAAATTAATAAATAACTCGAGTAATTTTGGTGTGTGTGATAGTTTTTAGCATGTTAAATTATTATAGAATATATTTTATGCATTGTTATGTTACTTATATATACAACCATCACTTAACGTTGTTCTTTAAGAAAGAAAAAATATATATATAATATATCATATTATTCACTCTGCCTCTTGTTTCGTGATTCTATTGTATCCTAGTCATTGTGTCTATACTTGCCTCAACTATTTGTCTACTAGTTCTTTGCTAGATTAGCGATCGTGTCGTTTTATAGATATCTTGTCTCTTAGTTTATCGTAGTAGATTACAAACAATCTTGGAATTTGGGTGGAATCGACATTACCATGGAGCATGTTCCCGAGGACCTTGGGAATTTTAGACCACTGTAATGAAAACTATGTCCTGTCATTATGATAATAGAAGTACGTCATTTGAAATAGATAAAGGTGTGGAAGTGAGTTACGAGTTAATCTCTGTATTATATTTACAGTTTTTTTATAACGAAAAACACCTTTTATTTTTAGCAAAAATAAATAAAATATTGCTTCTGTATATACGTTTTGTTTAATGTTTTACCCATAGTGATTCTAATGTTTCTTGAATAGTGTCATGAAAGGGCCCGGATTTTTGGACATGTAATTTTTTTTTACATCATATTGTACTTATGTACACATAAATTCTTTGTTAGTGATTCACTGGTTGAGGAATTATTAATTAATATAGGTAATATTTAGATTTTTGGTAAATATGTTCTTGTTTTGCCTAAAGTTTTGGTACTTCTTATGTGTATTTTGTAGAATAAATATACTTTTAAATACCATCAATGTTTTGTAGTTGCATAATTACTCAAAATATAATATTTCGCCCCAAAGATGTCTGAATGACAAAATAATGAAGGCCATAAACTAAGTGTTATATTTGCTTGTCTGGTTGTAAAATACGCATTCCTGGTGAAACTGCAACTTAGTTGGAGAGGGTTGCGTTGGAAGGGGGTAGCTCTTACTTCTGAAACAGATATTTGTGAATCAATATATTATATTTAGCAGAATGCAAGAGCATATTGTTAAATGATTATTATTGCATTAAACATATATTTAGTTTTTACTTGTAAAGTGTTTTTATGATCTTCATATATTTAGGTATTTTTTTGTGCATTTTAAGTAATGTTTTAGAAAGGATGGTGACCTGGTGGTCTAGGGGTAAGGTGTCAGAATTCTGTGCTGGGGGTCCGGGGTTCATTCCTCGGTCCCGGCACAGATTTATCAGATTGCCAAACATTTCCTTCACCTCTGACGGGACGTGAATTAATCACAACATGTGAATGTGTGGAATGTCAGGCCTCCACCGTGGTTCGGATTCCACGTTAAATTGTAGGTCCTTCATTTCATCTCACATATCACCCTACCATTACACATCAGCGTAAGTGCGTATAACCCGAACGGGTAGTAAGACGCGGTGCTAATAATAATAATAATTTTAGAAATGTTTAGATTAACTTTATTTGCCATTTTTTGACAATTTTTAGATCTTTAAAGTCCGGGCTCTGGTCATGATATAGCGGCGTTTGAACAAAAACCTTTTTAAAATAATACATATAATATTCCTGTTAAAATTCCGAGAAGCTTATTGGAGTCAAAAACTATTCATGTATATGTATAAGAGTATACTAAACTTATCTGCTGAGTCAAATATTTTATTTATTTTGGCATATAAGTTTGTTTTTTTATAAAAAAACTAAAATAATTACCTTAACTCACGTCTTATTCCACTACACATTCCTGAGTTATGGCTAGAGAGTATATATATATATAGCTTATGTTGATGTATTTAATTTGTTTTGATTCATTTCAAATTGTATTTAATCTACGCCTGAAAAACACATTGCATATGTTTCTATTTCATAGTTTCAAATTATGTTCTTGTGACCTCAACATTAATTAATTGTTTTTATATAAATCCCTTTAGAACACTAAATATATTTTATCAATATTCTTTGTTAATTCATCATATTGGCTGCGAGGGTAAAATTAACAACTTTCTGTGTCTTGTTCAATGTTACTAATTACATCATGTTACACTAATGTGCATAACAAGATGGTAGCGTCTCTAAATATAATACTAATAATAGTTTTAATGATAAGTAACTTTATAAATGAGAAATCGCTAATGGAAAAAAAAGAGGTCTTATTTCATAGTCAATGTACTAAACGTGGAGCTCATTAACATAATTGTATAGTTCGAAAGCCAAATAAAATTTTAACAACACTAATAAAGGCCAGGTTTAGAAGTTGGCTCTTAGACAATATAATTTTAATCATAAATGTAATATTCTGTTGATATTTGTATGTTTCCCAAATTTATTATTGTTGATTCTTTGTTCATACTGTTATTGATATTTATGAAAATTAAAATAACACCCCCCGGGTGTCATTAAAAACAAAACAAAATTTTCAAATAACTGTGTAATTTTGTAAAAAAATGTATATGATATTTACCATTACACAGACCTGAAATAATTATATTGTTGTTCATGTGACGTATCTAACATTGTATAGTTTGACGAAATAGAAAGTGATATTGATGTACTAGTGTATAAGTGATTATAATAATATAATTTCAATTAGAAGTGAAAAAAATATGATGATTTTGTTTTTGTTAAAAAAAAAGCTGTTCTCTGNATATCTTACTACCCGTTCGGGCTATACGATTACGTACTAATTATGCTAATGGTTTTATGGATTAGGAAAGTTGTTTCTAAATGAAGTGTACCCGCATTTGCGTGGATGGAGAGTGAAAACCCATTTTTTTAAAGCCACCCTCAGTACTCCCGATTAAGATTTGAATCTCAATCTCCCCTTCATCGACAGTTTAGTCTACTGCGAGAGTAGCGCGTTAGACCATACGCTTACCGAAATGGGTTTGCGCAGCACGTGAATTAATGTTAAACTTGCTACCCCTATCTTGTTCACACACCGCTTCCCCGTCTCTTTTTAATAGGGGAGGGTCAGGGGAGACATTAACACCCACTTTTGAAGACAGTAAATTAATTTATTATATTTATATAATTAAAGATTATTTTGTTGAAAGTACGAACTAATGGCCAGAGGGTCAGGATTCAATCCCCGGCAATTCCAGAAAGTTTTTTCTTAGGCTGTGAGTCTGTAACGGGGTCAATCTAGCCTCTTGAGGACAATCGAGAAGCTAATGAATTTAAAAGTAGCAGCTATGATCTATAAAACTGAGATCAATGACTGGAGGGTTCATTGTTCATTAATCTCCCCGAGCATAAAATTGGTACCCGTACCGTAGTTATTCATAATTTTTTAAGCTGTTAAATATTGGGTCCTCGGTGCTAAAATTTTGGGAATAGCACTTCCCACTTTTGATGATAGGCTAAGGGTGTATTTATATTTCTAGTTTTAAATTTATTGAATATATGGGAAGGGTTCTAGCCAACTTTTGAATTTGGGTCGAGATACCTCTACATTTTAAATTGTGGATGATCACTACGCATAAATTCTGCCTGACACTTAAAAAGTATGTTTCGATAAAGACTTGGTCAATCTTTGTAAACTGTTTGATTTGGAAGAGTTTGATTTTTGTTAGCACCGCATCTTACTACCCATTTGGGTTAGTACTAGTTCCGCTAGTGTTTTTTTAATCAGGGTGGTTATATTTAGAGGAAGTGTACCCACACTTGCTTGGAGGGAGAGTGGAAAATAATTTTGTAAGAAAAACTATCCTCGGTACACCCGACTGAGATTCGAACTCGATCCACCCGTCACCGACAATCTAGTATACTGCGAGAGTAGCGCGTTAGACCACGCCCACCCCCCCCTAAGAGGATGACAGATTATTTATTTAAATTATGTGCACAGATTGACAGAGTACAGCTTGTTATTTTTGTCTGGGTAAATGGTGGGTGACTAAACGCCTGTGGTCTATTTTTCATTATTTGCTTGAGTGGAGAAGGCTTAGTTATTGAATTGGCGTGCACAGCTTGACAAAGCACAGCCTCCACTCTCCCAGGTGAAGCTTGTAAGAGTTTAAATCCGAGTACATGGAGTATGAATCCCTTGTGGTCTATTTTCCCTTGGTCTTGGTGTCTTAGTCTGTACGGAGATGAGGTATTCTTTCCTGCACTCGGACTCATTTATTGGTAGACGACAACATCAGGTGATTAGATAAATTAATTCGAATAAACTAAAAGTGAGAGTTTGTATCTGTTGAAATATTTATTTAAAATAAAATAAAACAATAATTGTGTAGTCTATTAAAAGCTTATTTAAAAGATACACCCCCCTTGTTTTTAAATAAATTCACTCGTTTTATTAATTTGTATTTTTAATATAAAGCAGCTGATTTTTTAGGGAACTTTTTTCTTTAATTTGTTTTACAATTCAATGGATTTTATCTAGATGAGTTTTGAAATAGCCCTTTATTATAAAGTTTAATGACTAAATCAATTACTTTAATGAGTGTATAATTTTTAGTTTTTTTTAATATGCTCAAAGCATGCAATATTTTAGGGAATGCACTAATTATGAGTTTGATTTAATGTAAAACTCTTTTAAGGTAATTTTGTGAGATGTGTCTTAGTGCAGACAAGAAATACCTCTTCAGCCTTAACAGGTCGATGCTATATCGTCCGTGTGTTCCAAAAAAAAAAAATGGTAGACTGAGAAAATTATACATTGTTTAAAATATAATGTAACACTCACCAAATATTCCTCACCCTATTTAAAAAAAAATCCTCCACACAAGTGTGGTAATATTGTGATAGAACATCCCCTCTTAAGTGTCCCAAACCCACACACCCACCCTTACACTTAAAAAAAAATACTCCCAGATAAACCAGAAGTAACATGTTTTGTAAATACAAGTTGATTTTTCCAAATATATTCACACAAAAAAAAATGAAAATTTGTTGTGTTTCGTAAGATAATGAAAACAATATAAATACTGTAGATTTTTTGTGAAATAATTTTTAAAATAATAGATACTAGTTTGGACCACATTTGTTGCTATTTTAGGGAAAATGGTTTTTGGATATAAAAAAATAATAATTAGTGTGTGTATCAGCATGTGTTTGTGTTATTATTTTATATATTTGAGTCTTGTTATATTGAACCAAAAAAATAGAATCAAAATATAGTTATCATAACCAACCCTCACATTATATGTGTCTGTTGATGATTATAAAAAAATATATATATGACTGTTGGGCAGACTACAAATCTTAAGACATTTTTACAAATATTTTTGCTCCAATGATTTCTACAAAACAATTTTCCATGTCTGAGAAGAAGGTAAATTTGAGATTTTCTGCAAATTTTCAAAAAAAAAAGTTTTGACTATATAATATACTGTCTATCTTGACAATAATACAAAAAATATGTTCAGTATATTAAGTAACTTGAAGGCTTATAAATATATCCAATATTGACAAAGACAAAAAAAATAAACTCATTTTATATGATTTTATTTTCTAAAATTAAAAAGATATATATATTATTTGTATGTCCCTTGGATGTATGAATTATTTATGTGTTTGAATTGAATGGCAGTTCAAATCTTTTTTAGCAATAATATTTACAATCATACCAACTCAAAGCTACCATGATCATAAACATATTATGAATCATATATTCACGTTGGTTGATAGTGTTTTTTTGTAGGAAGCATTGCGGCAAAAATAATTACTGTACATATGAAACCTGAACAATCCAAAAAATGTTTCACACCAACATAAATGTTGATAATTTTATATATAAATTTATACAAAAAAAAAAAACTAACATCATTAAACGATCTACAATATTCAATAAACATTGTGAAAACTATAATTATGAGTTTATGTATTCTGAAAAAAAATACGCAAAACCATTTGTAATAAATATCAAATTAAACTCATTTTGAATGGTCATCATATTTAATATCAGTATATTTTTTTTGTATAAATTAATATATGTATCAATTAATTGTTAGACTTTGATAAACAACGACACAATATTTGTATTAAATATGAATGGCTGGAGTGCTTAGCTTAGTAAATATATTTAAAAAAACATTTGTTAGTTGAAATTAAAAAAAAAACACGTGAAATATATTATACTGGGATTCAAAAATAAAGTATGAACATATTAATGTATGATCTAAATTGAATCAAATACTTCATTTACCACCCACTATTCACTTTGTTTTCTAGCTCGAAGCTGAATTCAGTAAGTCATACCAAGTACCCTTACTTAAAATATTCAATAATTAACTAAATATAATATAAAAAAATAGAAATTGTTTAAATGGTTCCGTTTGCATTATGATTAGATCCATGCACTTTTATTTTGTCTGATAACTTGGATTTTCTAATTACTGCAAAAACCATAAATTATATTATTATTATTATTATTATTATTATTATTATTATTATTATTAGCACCACGTCTTACTACCCGTTCGGGTTATACGCACTTACGCTAATGTGTAATGGTAGGGTGATTGTGAGATAAAATGGAGGACCTACAGTTTAACGTGGGATCCGAACCACGGTGGAGGGCCTGGCATTCCCCCATAAATTATGATATGATTAATCTACATATGTATCACTTAGTTTACCTATTATTAAAAGAGTTTTTTTTTTCATTTTTGGCATCGCGTCTTACTACCCGTTCAGGATATACGCTTATGTACTGATTACACTACAGGCTTTAAGGATGAGTAAGTTTATATCATAGTAAGTGTATCCGCATTTGCGTGGAACATAGAGTGGAAAACTATTTTAGAAAAACACACCCTCATTACACCTGACCAATATTCAAACCTGGATCTCCCGGTAATCGACAGTCTAAGAATATAATAGTGCCTTAGACCGTGTGGCCACAGAAGCCGGTAAAATAAGTAGTTAGATCTGCATTAGTCGTGGAACACTTGACCTAATAATTAAAATGTATTGTTTATATAATTATTGTGCGGGAGGAAATATAATGATGAGCCTCATTCCCTGTACACATCGCAAGTAGTTGATGGTATAGTCAAGTCTATGAGATTACAGTGAGCAAAACCTGCAGCTTGAATGGGAGTATCTAGAACCACGTTTAAAGTACTGACTGGCAAACTTAATGGGAAGAGACTATCTGTGAAGAACTAGAGCAAGATAGGGATAGGGTGTAATGAGGTTATCTGGTTAGAACTAGCTCAAGATAGAGATAGGGTGTGATGAGGTAGACTGGTTAGAACTAGCTCAAAATAGGGATAGGTGGCCTACTTTTTTAAGTAAAGCAATGCAATTTAGAGTTCGTAATAGAGTAGATAAATAGGTATTCTTTGTATATTATAAGATATTTCATCTTAATACCTTGTAATTTTAATTTATTTTTGTTTTCTTGTTTAAAATTACCTGTTCAGATTATACGCATATTTGATTCTTATGAGGTAATAACGAACAAGGAATCATTTTCGTGTTAAATGTACCCGCATTTGTATGTAAAAGGAGTGGGAAACCATTTAGGAAAGAATCCTCAAAACACCCAACCAAGACTCGAACTCCGATCTCCCCCTCATCAGCAGGCCAGTATAGCACGAGAGTGACGCCTTAAAACATTGGTCCCCAAACTTTTTAGATCAAAGGAGCCCTTGCACCAGATAAAATACATTCCCAAGTGGTAATAATAACTATTTACACTGATATTATGAACATTCAAACGATATCTGAATTTTACAAAAATTAAAGCATTAACCAAAAGAAAAACATCACATGTTATATTAAGGCTGCGTCTTTGGCAAGCGCCCTTTATTCAAATTATTTTTTTTTAATTGGCAGTTTTAAATCACTCATACTATTTTACAGAGTGAAAAACAAATAATAATCTAAAATTGCCTCACGCTGCCATAGACCATGTGGCCCCCGAATCAGGTGATTTGTCCACACCGGCACTTATTTTAAATAAACCAGACTAGTTGTGAGACATTGTGGGGGGAAACCTTGTTGAACACAAAGTACATTTTGAAGTTAATTTCAACAACTGAGTTAACCTGAAACTGTGGGAAATTATAATAATTACCCAGGACTTTCATTGAGAACAAACTTTTGGTATAACAAGACACCTCAATTTGCTAGGACCATAGTAATTTGGTTAAATCCTTATCTAATAAAACCAACTGTTACGTTATGTTCTTGTTTTTTGATGCGAAAGTGTGAATCCGCAGTTAAGGGGAGTTAACAGTCACCGGTGACGTGGTCCAACCTTTTAATAGCCGGACCTTGTAGAGGAGATTCACGCTCCGTTCTGGATGCATCCGCCCTCGGCGCGGACGGAGAGAAAAGCGTCCTTGACTGCCGAGGCGACGTAGTGGATGTTGGAATCATTGAGGGCGCACATGTTGTATCGGCCACTCGACAGTAAGTACACGTGATGTTTCTCTTTGAGGTAGCGCACCTGGTCATCTGTGGACACACATCACAGTTCGATCCTTACGGAGAGCAGAGGACATTATATATCACTGCTTGCATTTTCAAGGTGGTTTGGAACTCAAAGCTAACGTACTATATGTTGTCGATGTGGTTTTTACATACTTTCTCCAAGCGAATGCTGGTGCAATTCCTAGAAAACTCACCCTTCTAACTTAGAGGAAGACCATGTTTCTCAATCTGTGTGCCGGGACGATAGTCCATGCATGCAGTGAAATTTGGATTTTAATGGATTTAATTATCAAGGGTATGTATTCGATTGAGTATTATGTTGGAGTGCATCTTACTACCCATCCCGGCTATCCACATTTATTCACACCAATCAAAGAGAGATGGTTAAGGAAGAAATAAAAGGAAATTTATCCGAATTCGTGTTGAGGGAGAATGGAAAACATCATAGGGAAAAGTACCCTGAATAAAGTTAGCCTAAGCTAGTGATGTGACATATTTATTGCAACTCACGTGACAGTCCAGTTGAGAGAGAACATTCCTGTCTGGCTAGTGATGTGACATATTTATTGCAACTCACGTGACAGTCCAGTGAGAGAGAACATTCCCGTCTGGCTAGTGATGTGTTCCCAGCTTCCCGGAGTGTTTATTTCCTCTAGAGCTGCTCTGAATCTTTGACGGACGTCTATAATTCTTTTGGCCATTACACGCACACAACTTTTCCTGCATTACCAACATAAATATTACGACACAATTGCATAAACTTTCTCAAATAACTGTTCAAATAACTGTGAATTATAGCTTCAAAAATCATTTTCAAAAATAGGTTTGGAGTAAACTATCCTTAATTATGTTTTCCTCATAAAAACAAACACATAATATTGTTAATTACAATAATTATTCTTTATGTAAATATTTTAAAACAAATTGCTCAAATTTATTTAAAAAGATTCAAATTTTCAAAAATAAATTATCTGTTAACTATCTTAAGATTATTTGTTATTAGTAAAAATAAAAACCTACCTATTATTTATCATGAAAACTATTCTAAGATTCCCATTTTGAATGAAATCTTGTAATTCAATTTCCAATAAGCTCAATTTTTATATAATTTGTCGCAAGGGAACTACTCTTGAATACATTTATTTTATTTTATTAAAGATACATTATTATTGATAATGTAGAATAAATAGTCTGCTCATATCAATTTTAAACCATATTTTTCAAACTATTTTCAAAAAATAAAATTTTACAATAATCAGTCATTAGTTAACAACTTTTAAATGATTTTTTAAACTAGTATTTTCAATCATCATAAGCAAAATCTACAGATACCCATTTTGAACCAAACCATTATGGTCTTCCTTTTTTTTT
>CABFOV010003778.1:0-15331 GCA_902141375.1 Timema poppense | reverse complement strand
TCCCCCCCCCCCTTCCTCCCTCATCATTTAAAATTCAGTCTATCAAGAGAGTGACGCCTTAGACTGTAACATCGCCCTTATTCGCAACTGAATAAAGGCCGGTGAACAACAATAGTATATAAAAAATTCAAAAGGTAAAGAGACAATATTTGCAGAGGAGCCGATCGGATAATCACAAGCTAAATAGACCATACATTGGCCCATTCGTCTTCTGTTTCCCCGAACCCACTCCTCAAATATTTAATTATTTTAAATATTACCTGGTTCCTCACCTATCAGTGTGGGATTTCAAGTATGAACGTGAAGAGTTAAGAAATAGCATGAGATAAACAGGAGATTATTTATTGATATAAATGAATAGATATTAAACATGAACAATATAACTATATNGTAACGTGATACAAGGAGGTTGTTTGGGGGTAGGGGGATAAGGTACAATATATATATATATATATATATATATATAACAAAGTCCATAGTTACGGGAGAGTATCCATAGTTTACAATTAGTTACTCGAGAGATTTATAACCTTTACAAATTGAATATATAAGAACGTGCTATTCTTATAGGTCGCTAATAATATTGAAAAGATATTTCCAAAACATTTATCTATAGGCATATATATTACCAAATATACAAGACGAGTTTCCTAGCCTGACGGGCTATAAGTTGATATCATAATAACCTTGACAACCTAAGAATGAATACAAACAATATGGCGCCGTGCGCCAGATGAGTATTAACCCATAATATACCAAAAAGATTAAAGCATTACGTAATCTATAAATTTTGTGGTCTACTAATTTGTCGGAAAAGAATTTTGCAATACAACAGGTCGAAATTGAATTTATGTACCTTTTATAATATCCAGGATACCTAAATGTGTCCAGAGACAGTATCCAGTCAAGAGTGTCATATTAATCAGAGTTACATCATTATAAACGCTCATATTCATGCTCGAAAAAGGGGGAAGAGGGGTAGTGAAGACAGAGGTGAACACACAGCAAAGAAGGGGGGGAAGGGGTAACTAGACGGAGGTAGAATATTCGAGCATATTGTGGATGGACTCAGAACAACAGTTTTTTGGACACATCAGCGTCTTTTAACGGATGTACGTCATACTTTACCAGAATGCCTTATGATAATTCATAGTGCGAGCCTAAACTCAGTTTGCTCGTTTAGTCTGTTGTCGATTTTCTCGCGGCATGTTGTGTCCACCTCATTACACCATATCCCTATCTTGGGATAGTTGTGCCCAGTCTACCTCATTACACCCTATCCCTATCTTGAACTAGTTCCATCCAGGTCACTTCATTACACCCTATCCCTATCTTGAGCTAGTTCTATCCGGTTCTCCTCATTACACCCTATCCCTATATTGAGCTAGTTCTATCCGTTTTCCCTCATTACACCCTATCCCTATATTGAGCTATTTGTGCCCAGTATACCTCATTACACCAAATCTCTATTTTGAGATGGGTATATCCGGTCTACCTCATTAATCTTATTACATCTCAATACGTTGTAATGTTGTTTTGTTTGGTTTTTAGCACTACGTCTTACTATCCGTAAGGGATATACAAATTTTATTTACAATAACACGTTAGGAATGAGCTGAGATTAATAATTTAACTACGTCGCTGGTCGAATGGTCTAACACGTCACTCTCTCAATAGAATGGAGTGCCAGCAGACCGGGAGATTGGGGTTCTAATCCCAGTTGGGTCAATTGAGGGTGTTTTTTCCTTAGTGGTTTCCCACTCTCTTTCCACGCAAATGTGGATTAGGTTTCATCTAATATTGTTCCTTCATGATTCTTACCCCGTTAGTGTAGTCATCGTGTGGACGTAACCTGAACAAGAAGTAAGACACAGAGATAAAAAATAATTAAAAAATAAAAATTCTACCTTCTTCGTCCTTAGTACATTTGCATAGTTGATACAAATGTGTAGAGCCCGAATGGATAGTAAACCATGGTATACAAAACAATGTACAGTCAAAATATCTGTGCAATTTCTCTCTCTTCACCCGGATTTATAGGTAAATACCTGCGAAATAACTATAATTCCCACGACTTATTCCATATTCCCTTATATCAAAGATCCAATATTAACCTTGTGTTGGAGCATGCTAATCAAACTAGCTACACCCCAAGTACATGCCTTCGTAGAGATGATGGTGTATTTAGTCTGATAAGATAAACACTATTATCTCCAACCTAACCCACCTTATCTTCACACGCCTGGAATGGATCTCTATCGTATCCTTTTTATTTATACTTCCCCACCCCCTTCTGCTACCCCTAAGCCATTAACCTACATCCTGTGTTTATTCTCATGGGTTTGTTAGATTTGAAGTGGGTCTTCCACTTTTCCTTTTATTCTCCTTTAGTGCACTTTCTTTATCTTCCCCTATACCATTCCTTTACTCTTAGCACGCCCCCCCCTCCCCCTCTAGCGACCCGCTTTTCATCCCTTTTACCAACCAACAAGTTTGTGTGTGTATCATTCATTTCAATCCGAAGCATCCATATGAAGGAGACACTTGGAAAAGGAGTCTAGAAGTGTGAAGAGGTTATTTCAGCAGCTGGTAAAATAGACTCACAGAGATAACGTTGTCAAGAGTCCAGACCTTTTGTTTACTTTTCAGGATTTTATCTCCTTCGAATTTAAGGGAGACGGGGGTGGGGGTGGGGGGGTTGGAAGGTAGGTCGAGTTAAGGTGGGTGGTTTTAAGGTCAGTATTTTTTGAAGTGTTTATAACCACAAAATAAAAAAAGTTTCAGCAAAATAAATCAATGTATTTATTCAGTAGAAAACATAAAGAGTTTAATTTTCTCTGGATGGTAATATCAACAGTTGGTGACCTGGCGGTCTAGGGGTAAGGTGTCAGACCTCTATGCTGGCGGCCGGGGTTCAATCCTCGGTCCCGGCATAGATTTATATGATCACCAAACCCTTCCTTCACCTCTGACAAGACATCTTGTCATTGTGGGGAATGCCAGGCCTCCACCGTGGTTCGGATTCCACGTTAAACTGTAGGTCCTCCATTTCATCTCACAATCACCCTACAATTACACATTAGTGTAAGTGTGTACAACCCGAACGGGTAGTAAGACGCGGTGCTAATAATAATAATAATAATAATATCAACAGTTGTCTAATATCTGTCAAAGAGTGTTCTGTAATTTAATGACGACTTTTTTCTTAGTTTAAAAAAGTTTCTCTTCAGATTACACAATGCCTAATAAAAGTGTTTAGGTCAGTTTCGGATGATACGAAGAGACTCGTCAACTCTGGAATGCAGCTTCCTTTACCTAGGGCCATCTTGAGATTGATCACCATGTGAGGAAAGTTAGATTCTATGTTGACATTGGAACAATACTTGAACTATTTGGGGAGGGGGGAGAATAAATATATATATATATATATATACATGGTTTGCTATGAACACTGCAAAAAACACTTAAGCTTTTTACACGTTCCCTTGTTCCAACCTTAAAGAAGTGAAAGTAGAAATCTAGATGAAAAGTACGACACATTATTTTAAAAGTGCGGGCGCCAAAGCTCTTATAAGTCAGATGTAAACTAAATCACCACCTCTGTGATCTAGTGGTCAAAGTTCCTGGCTTTAGATCCATAAGCTCCGGGTTTCATCCCCGGCAGTTCCAGATTTTCTATGAAGCTGTGGTTCTAGAACGGGGTCAACTCGTCCTCGTATGGACAAGTTACATGAACGGGGAAAAGATATAGATATTCTGGTCTAAAAAACTGAGATAAACGTCAAGAGGGTACATTGTGATGACCACATGATTACCTGTATCCACATAAGTCGGCTTTGCACTACCTTTGCCAACAGACGGCGACCGCTCACTCGTGGTATGACGCCATGGAGTGGGTTTTTTTCACGTGTAGATTTTTTTATTTCTTCTTGAACATTTTAATAGCGTCTGAGAAAGATTTCAAAAAACCAATATTTCTAAGCTAGTTTGTATGGCCTTTTAAAAATCTTTATATATACTAGCCAACAAATATAAATACATTGATTAAATAGACAAACAATTATAATTAATAATTATGGTTATAGCCGCCTCTAAATATCACATTCTCTAAATCGACATGGGAATCGAACTCAAGCGTACTAATCCAATAGTCCCGGGATCAATTTCTATGTCCGAGTATCACTATTCAATTTAAATAATACAGTATTTAGAGGTGCCTATAACCGTAGTTAGCGGATTTAATTGTTTGTAGATTCGAGCCATCATGATTATGTGCCCTCCCAAGGTGGCTGCGTTATCTGATAGCTCGTGATCTTAATTGATAACACATATTTTACACACGTCCATCACAGACTCTGCCTTAAAATATTAGTGAATAATTACCTTGTACATGGGAGGACTCCTGGAGAGCTCAGTGGTTAGAGCATTGGCCTAGTAAGCTGAAGGTCCAGGGCTCAATTCTCGTGCCTAGGTTTCGTTTATAAATTTAAATAATTTAAAAAAATTATAAAGAAGGGTGTGGATATATTAAAATAACTCAACCATAAATATTTTAGAGTAATTTTATGCCCACCGATGCGGGTTAGTGGAAATAAGTAACTGGCCTGTTTTTCCGTCGATGATGACGTAATTTAGGCTCCACTCTAGCAAACAGTGGGTACGCGGTACAAAGGCGGTGATCTTGTCTTGTATGGTTTGTGATACTGGAGGGAAGTCAGGGATTGAATCACTGTCGGGTGTACTGAGGTTTTTTCCCTCCCCGTTTCTCTCTCTATTCCCCAAATTCGGGAACATTTCTTCTAAATTATACTTTTAGATTTCCTACTCCATTAGTGTGATTAAATTCTAATAATGGATTTATAGAAATCGATTATATACACATAAAAAAGTATTAAGTCTTCTGTCTTACGACAGGTTACTTCTGTCAGTGAACTTAGACCACCAATGCACCTTGCCATCTGCCTCCTCCTTCAGCTCCCAGAATGTCTTCTTTCCTTCAAGTAATCTAATATTTGAATCATCCATTATCCTAAGCTCCTTTTTCCCTCATCCTTTCCTTCTATGACGTCTTGAAGAAGACAGTGCCTCCTTAGGAGGGGTTTGATCCAGTTTGTTTTGTACCAAAGAATCACATCAAAAATGGTTCTCTTCTCACCCCTCTTCTTAGTACTTCTTCATTTGTCATCCTGTCTGTCCACCTGATATTCTCAAGTCTTCTCTAGCACCACATTTCAAAGCTCTCCGGGTATTTATTTCTATCTTCCTACCAGTCCAAGTTTCTGCTCCATACAACGCGATGCTCCAAATGTAACGTTTTATCAGTTTCTTCCTCGTTTACAAACTCACCATCACTTTTGACTTCTAAATGTTGTTCTCCATACCATGTCTTCTCCGTATCTCCACAGACCATATGAATAAAAAAAACAAATAAATGATACTGGGCATCACACAGACTTTCTCCCGCTTTTATCTTAAAAGAGGGCTTTACTAAACACTCGTTAATATTTGTGAAACAAAATAATAGGTCTATACATTGTTGTAGAAATATTACACCAAAGATCATAAATGAAATAACATACACTATACATTGTTACTTACTCTATGGCATCAGAAACTAGGAACATTATTACAGGAGAATTGAGAAAAGAGAAACATCTTTGTCCACCAAAGAACATATGAATCAAATTCATTTTCAAAGACCTGAATTAAAAAGTATATATATTTGCCTATGGCTAATAAATTATTGGTTTTATAAAAATATTTTTCAAATATAACGTTTTTATCTTTAGTAGTATTCAAAACTTTACAATTATATCTCAAATATTTGCGGAGAGATGATGAAATTAGAAAATTTCTTCGTGTCAAGTATCCTCAAAGTCATGTTTATGGGGAAAATAAGAATTGCCATCTTGTTTATAAAGATAAACAGTGTCTAGATATCAAATTTATTCAAAATCGTTAAAGCAAATTTTGAAAATTGCTATATTTTTCTCTTTTTGCCTTTCAGTAAACTAAACCTAACTTAGGGTTGGATATTTCATTCCAAGATCCCCTTGGGTGGACCTTATGAAAACCCAAGATACCAAATGTTAGTCCAATCGGTAAAACTGTTTCGGCTCTTGCCCGAGGTATAGACAGATGGCATTGTGAAAACCACTTTCTTGGTTTCAGGGGCTCATCAAACGTCGATATTTATCGAAATATAGAGTTCGATTTTATTAAAGATCACAACACTTTCTATCGGACGTGTCGAAAGAAAGTAAAAATGAAATATCTTGTTGTAAAATGGCATATGACCAATAAGTAGTAATTACAAATAGTGCGTATAACCCGAACGGGTAGTAAGACGTGGTGCTAATAATAATAATAATAATAATAATAATAATAATAATAATAATAATTACAAATATAATAAAAGAGTTGCTTAAGATGTTTACATTGTTGTGATAAGAAACTACAATAAATTTATATATTATATTAAATATTAGGACTTTAAAAATACATACCTATATGAAACAAAAATTTGTTGAGAAATTTATAGATTATAAACGTTAAAAATATAGTTGAAGGAATTAAAGAACCTTTTATTAAAATTAATATTATATTTATTTATTTTTCGTCATCACCGTTAATCATTTCCAGTCTTGGTTGGGTCAATTTAAAAAATTACTCCATCTTCCTCTATATTTTCACCTTTCTTCCCAAAACTGTGCGAAATTACAATAAATCAATACTTTTGTCTTAAACGAACTTATTCTGATGTAACAAAATAACTCAATTTGTTCATAGTTTTGTAAAATCCTTTACTAAAATAAAACCAAATGTTACGTGATTTTATTATGCTCTTGTTTTGTTTTCTGCGAAAGTGTGAATTCGCAGCTAAGGGGAGTTAACAGTCACCGGTGACGTGGTCCAACCTTTTAATAGCCGGACCTTGTAGAGGAGATTCACGCTCCGTTTTTGATGCATCCGCCCTCGGCATGGACGGAGAGAAAAGCGTCCTTGACTGCCGAGGCGACGTAGTGGATGTTGGAATCATTGAGGGCGCACATGTTGTATCGGCCTCATGTTGTATCGGCCACTCGACAGTAAGTACACGTGATGTTTCTCTTTGAGGTAGCGCACCTGGTCATCTGTGGACACACATAACAGTTCGATCCTTACGGAGAGCAGAGGACATTATATATCACTGCTTGTATTTTCAAGGTGGATTGGAACTCAAAGCTAACGTACTACATGTTGTCGATGTGGTTTTTACATACTTTCTACAAGTGAATGCTGGTGCAGTTCCTAGCAAACTCACCCTTCTAACTTAGAGGAAGACAATGATTCTCAATCTGTGTGCCGGAACGATAGTCCATGCATGCAGTGACCTTTGGGTTTTAGTGGATTTATTTATCAAGGGTATACTTTTGTTATTAATATGTTGGAGATTATCTTACTACCCATCCCAGCTATCCACGTGTATTTACACCAATCAACTAGAGATGGTTAAGGAAGAAATCAAAAGAAATTTACCCGAATTTAAGTTGAGGAAGAATGGAAAACATTATAGGGAAAAGTACCCTGAATAAAGTTAGCCTAAGCTAGTGATGTGACATATTTATTACAACTCACGTGACAGTCCAGTGAGAGAGAACATTCCTGTCTGGCTAGTGATGTGACATATTTATTGCTACTCACGTGACAGTCCAGTGAGAGAGAACATTCCTTTCTGGCTAGTGATGTGACATATTTATTGCTACTCACGTGACAGTCCAGTGAGAGAGAACATTCCTTTCTGGCTAGTGATGTGACATATCTATTGCTACTCACGTGACAGTCCAGTGAGAGAGAACATTCCTTTCTGGCTAGTGATGTGACATATCTATTGCTACTCACGTGACAGTCCAGTGAGAGAGAACATTCCTGTCTGGCTAGTGATGTGACATATTTATTGCAACTCACGTGACAGTCAGGTGTTAGAGAACATTCCTGTCTGGCTAGTGATGTGTTCCCAGTTGCCCGGAGTGTTTATTTCCTCTAGAGCCGCTCTGAATCTTTGACGGACGTCTATAATTCTTTTGGCCATTACACGCACACAACTTTTCCTGCATTACCAACAAAAATATTACGACACAATTGCATAAACTTTCTCAAATAATTGTGTATTATAGCTTCAAATATAATTCAAAAATAGGTTTGGAGTAAACTATCCTTAAGTATGTTTTCCTCATTAAAACAAACACATAATCGCAATCGCTACTTTTATATGCATATAAATATAAATATATATATATAATAGATTAGACTAAACCAATTTGTTCAAATATATTAAACAATATTAAAATTTTCAAAAATGAATGATTTGTTAACTACCTCAAAATTATTTGTTATTTGTAAAAGTAAAAACGTATTTCATTTATTATGAAAAAATATTTCTGAATTCCTATTTTGAATTCGGGCTTCAAAGTCATTTTCTAAAAAATGCAAATTTTCTATATTTTGTGGAAGCTAAACTACCTTTTAATAAAACTACTATAGATAAGTAAAGATTAAATATTATTTATTATGTAAAATAGTCCCCTGATGCCAATTTTGAACCAAAGTAATTGATCTATATTAAAAAAGATTGCAGAAATCAGTCATCCTACGTTTAAATATATTTTAAGAAAAACTAATCTATTTAACTATTTATAATGCAAGAAACTTAACAAATACTCATTTTGAACCAAATCGCTAAATCCATTTTACTAAATATTTGAATTTAATAAATTATAATTTATCCCACAAAAAGGGAATACATCTTTATTTAACATGTTTATGTCAAACTTGCCCCAGATACAGGCTACATTTTAAGTAAAATTGCTATAGCCATTATCAAAATAATTCGAATTTTTCAGTCACTCATCAGTAAATGACCCGTATCATATTATCTTTACTCAAAACATAGTATACAGGGTTATTAGTCATGTCAAACACTACCAAGATAACCATTGGAACCAAATAGTGCGAGATATTTTTAAAATATGTCCTGTTTTTGAAAAAAGTTATCATTATACTAACCATAAATGAGTTTTTACCCCAAAAAATGTATAAGTTGTTGTTTGAACTACCATACAATTTTCAAATATACATTTTTAACAAAATCGTTATAGTTATTTTCGAAATTTTTCAAATGTTCAAAAAGTCCCTTCAGTAAAGGACCCTTCAACGAATTTTTGCCCAAAAATCAACTATGCTTTGCTACTTGTCATGTCAAACAAATCCTAGATATTCATTTTAAACAAAACTTTAAAGCCATTTTCTAAATATTTGGAACTCAAAAAAAATCATTCGTCACTAAGCTACCCTTAATTTGAGGACTATGGTCAAAATCAAACAAAGGACCTGAGGCATTGCCCTGAAAAATTGAAATATAATCTTGAATAAAATCCATTTAACCGTTTAGGATCCGTGGACTGGGACAAACAGACAGACAGACATGCACAGAATTGTAAATTCCACTTCTTTTGGTCCATGTTCACAAAAACGTAAAGATTCGTCATAATATCGGGATCTATTTTTTTCTCAATCACAATACTTTCTCTTGATATGAGAAAGTAAAAATGATATTTCATACTGAAGATATCTTAACAAGGGGAGACTGAAGCACTTCCATAGGGTTGGGGTAAGTTGGAATGGAACAATTAGTAAATTAAGTAGATTTTCTAGCACTGGGTTTTAATACCCGTTAGGGTTATAACTCACGCTTATGTACTAACTACGTTAATCGTTTTAGAAATGAGTAAATTAAAATTTATAGGAAGTGTACCCGCATTTGTGTGGAGGGAGATTTGAAAACCATAGATTAAAAACTATCCTCAGTACAGCTGAACAGGATTCGAACCCCAACCTCCCTGTCAACGGTTGTATAGTTTACTGCGATATTGACACCCTAGGGTCTAGACTATTCAACCACTGAAACTAGTTCGGAAAATACTCCAGATTTGAATCCCTCCGCCGTCCTTCCGCCTCCGTTCGTCCCCCATTAGGTCGGTAAAAGCGTGCAATAGAACACCGTAACGTAATACCGACGCGTAACAATTCCTTGTAGCACGCTGAAGATACGGGGTGGAATATAGACATGTAACGGAACACCGTAACGTAACACCGACGCGTAACAATTCCTTGTAGCACGCTGAAGATACGGGGTGGAATATAGACATGTAACGGAACACCGTAACATAACACCGACGCGTAACACTTGCGCGAACTTACGCGAACATAATGCCGTCCCAGTATTTATTTTTGCCTTTTCCCGCCTAAGTACCGATAGTAAACATTAATATTTTTTCCTTGCATTCATCTGCTGTAGTATTTTATTTTGTAGGAATTTCTTCCCACGTGTCATTTTATTTACCCTTTATTCCCCTCTATAATCGCGAACAGCTATAGCTAACTACAAGTTGAGACGCTCTGATGTTGCACAATCCCGTCCAAACAGAGAATAGGTGGTATAAAATGAGCGCGCGACATTTCTTTGACGCGGTGCCAAAATACCGATGGCAAATGGTCCACACTGGTGTTACGATGTTGCGATATGGTGTTACGAAGCGTTATTATCACGCTGTGCCGTCCAAACCGGGCACGGCGGTGTTGTGTTACGATGTTCTGTTGCATGGATGCACACACGACGAGATACCTGAACTCACCACTCTTGGAAGTTGACCGGGTCACTCAGTGTCCTGATGGCAATCACGGCGCCGTGAGCCGGGGGGCTGCAGTACATTGCGCGGACCGTCACCTGCAACCTCGTCCTCACCACCTCGACGTCGAGGCTGTCATTCAGGACCACGGCGAGAGCACCCACACGCTCATCTAAGGAGCACACATAATCATTATTATTATTAGCACCGCGTCTTACTACCCGTTTGGGTTGTACGCACTTACGCTAATGTGTAATGGTAGGGTGATTGTGAGATGAAATGGAGGACCTACAGTTTAACGTGGAATCCGAACCACAGTGGAGGCCTGGCATTCCCCACATTCACAAGATATCTTGTCAGAGGTGAAGGAAGGGTTTGGTAATCAGATAAATCTGTAGCGGGACCAGGATTTGATACCCTGAACCCTTAACACAAAAGTCTGACACTTTACCCCTAGACCGCCATGTCCCCATTGAGATGTCTTACAGGTCGTTTTATGACAACCGACCAATCATTGGACATAAAGACTTTCTGGTGATCAACGAGGCCTTTGAACGTGTTTCATTCGTTTAGAACCGAATAAACATGTTATTTTATATTGACGTGTCGTGGAGTGACGCCAGAGTAAGCAGATCTTGTTAAAACTTTACCTGAAATGTGCTTAATCCCCCAATTATATCCCAAATTGATCAACAATACATACAATACTCACATGAAATGAATTTCCATCAATACGTGACCTATTAAAATTCTACTGATGGCTTATATCATATCACAGGTACAGTCTAAACTAATATACCTAGTAAATAATTGTATACATTTGAAAGGGTGGGTCGGATTTATTAACTACAAACAAAAGGGATTAAATGCAGCGAGTTGATATACCCTCATTTGCCTTGAAAAGTACCAGGCTTACTTTTCTTGGTTCTACCTTAAGCTGAATATCTCATCTCCTTCTGTGACGCTCGCAGGCTTCGCACTTAACTATACTAACTGTGCAATTCTGTGCTGTTCTCAGAGATATACTTACTGTACAATGCTGTGCTCATAGCTATACTTACTGTACAATGCTGTGCTCATAGCTATACTTACTGTACAATGCTGTGTTCATAGATATATGTACTGTATAATGTTGTGTTCAGATCTATACTTACTGTACAATGCTGTGCTCATAGCTATACTTACTGTATTACTTACTGTACAATGCTGTGCTCATAGATATATGTACTGTATAATGTTGTGTTCAGATCTATACTTACTGTACAATGCTGTTCTCAGAGCTATATGTACTGTACAATGCTGTGCTCATAGCTATACTTACTGTACAATGCTGTGCTCAGATCTATACTTACTGTACAGTGCTGTGCTCAGAGATATACTTACTGTACAATGCTGTTCTCAGAGCTCTATGTACTGTACAGTGCTGTGCTCTGATCTATACTTACTGTACAGTGCTGTGCTCAGAGATATACTTACTGTACAATGCTGTGGTCAGAGCTATACTTACTGTACAGTGCTGTGCTCAGAGATATACTTACTGTACAATGCTGTTCTCAGAGCTCTATGTACTGTACAGTACTGTGCTCAGAGCTATACTTACTGTACAGGGCTGTACTCATAGATATATGTACTGTATAATGTTGTGTTCATATCTATATTTACTGTACAGTGATGTGCTCACAGCTATACTTACTGTACAATGCTGTGCTCAGAGCTATACTTACTGTACAATGCTCTGCTCAGAGCTATACTTACTGTACAATGATGTGCTCAGAGCTATACTTACTGTACAATGCTGTGCTCAGAGCTATACTTCCTGTTCAATGCTGTTCTCAGAGCTCTATGTACTGTACAGTGCTGTTCTCAGAGCTCTATGTACTGTACAGTGCTGTTCTCAGATCTATACTTACTGTACAATGCTGTGCTCAGAGCTATACTTACTGTACAATGCTCTGCTCAGAGCTATACTTACTGTACAATGATGTGCTCAGAGCTATACTTACTGTACAATGCTGTGCTCAGAGCTATACTTACTGTACAATGATGTGCTCAGAGCTATACTTCCTGTTCAATGCTGTTCTCAGAGCTATACTTACTGTACAGGGCTGTACTCAGAGATAGGGAGTAAGCCACCATGAACTCTAAGCCCCGGTCTGCGAAGAGCCTCACCGGCCAGATATCCTCATCTAAATCCCCGGAGGCGAGTCCCTGGTACGGAACCTCGAAAAAGGGGAACAGCTTTTTCTCCTGCGTCCGAAAGAAAAATAATCCTCTCTAATTCCCCATTCACAAGTCCGATGTTTTCGTACTTAATTCATTGCAAGTCAGCTATTGCCGTTTGTAAGACAAAATATTATGGCGACTTTCGGTAAAACAAGCAACTAAAATGGAAACTTGTTCATAATTTGGCAGTATAATAATGCCTAAATTTCAGAGATGTTTAAAATAAGTAAAGACGCATGTGCAGAGTGATAATAATCACACATAAACAAATTGAAAAATATTTTCATCCGACACCTTAGATCAGTAGGTATCGTGTCTGCTTATTGAATTAAAGGTCCCGGGTTGTTTTCCTGGCATAGCCGAAAAATGTATCTTTAGTTATATGTTAGCTTCCCCTCCACTTTCATGGTGTTAAACTAACGGCCAAGGGTTGGTTGTTGTGTCTAAATTTAAGTTATTTTTTAAGCCGTATTTTGATATAATCGGTCGGTTTTAAAAATCTCGTTGAATAATTATGATAAAATAGAAACAGAATAATATCCCGCTGTCTTTATAACATAAACGAACGTTGTGTTCATATTTACTTTGACATCAGCGTATGTAGCTGTATTTATAACATAAATGAACCTTGTGTTCATATTTACCTTGCTGGTAGTATATTTACTTGTCCCTATAACATAAATAAACCTTGTGTTCATATTTACCTTTCTGGTAGTATATTTACTTGTCTCTATAACATAAATGAACCTTGTGTTCATATTTACCTTTCTGGTAGTATATTTACTTGTCCCTATAACATAAATGAACCTTGTGTTCACATTTACCTTGCTGGTAGTGTATCTACCTGTATAACATCAGCGATCCTGGCCCATTGCTCCCTGGAAGGATCACATCCCGTGGGATTATGGGCACTCGGTTGAAGGACCACCACTGCGTTCTCAGGGGCCTTACTAAGGTCCTCCAGCAGCCCCGTTATGTCCAAGGACTTGGTGACGTCATTCCAATATCTGTAGCTGAGAACAGTTGTGAAGCCCGCCATTGTGAACACTATCTCGTGGTCTCCTATAAAGGAAAAATTAAAAACAACTTGAGTTGATTCGTTATCTTTGTTTAAAAAAATATATATTTAGAATTTAATTGGTCTGCCTTACTTTATAATGACAAAAATGAATCATGAGTATAACAATAAAGCTATACGAGATAGTTAAATATCCTCACAAGGTACGGTCTAAGGCGTTGAAATTGCAATCATGTGGCTTTCCTGTGCCCACTTCTCCATGTCCCATATGCGCGCATTCACTCTTAACTACCTTCCTCATCCTTAGCCCTTAAATCAAGCCGTTAATAACGACGGACACCCGATTCTTTGGTCGAATGGTCTAAGGCGTCACTCTCATAATAGACCAGACTGTCGATGACAGGGAGATAGGGGTTATAATCTCGGTTTGGTGTGATGAGGGTTTTCTTAATTTATTTTTCAGTCTCTCTTTACGCAAATGCACTTACACTTCATCGAAATTTAACCTTTCTCATACATAGTACATTAGCGTAATTATTACATGTGATGTGTGTAGCCCGAATGGTTATAAAGATGGGGTGCAAAAATAAAATGTGCTAAACGTAATGATTAAAAAAATATGTTCAAGGGAAATTTGTCTTTGATTGACCGGAAAGAGGAAGAACTTTTTCTTGTACCCTCCAAAAATGTTAGGGATGGAAAGAGACTCACCCCACGAAGGCGAGGAAACGCAGAACGTGTCGTAGCCCATCTCTTTCGACAGGAACTGCGCCCCTATACGTAGTGCCCCTGTTCCCCCCACTGATTGGAAGGTCACTACCTGGAACATATGTGTATTGGTATGGTTCGGACTATAGTAAGGAAAAAAGGTTTAGAAAATACAAATAATGGGTCTACTACTATTTAGCCTCAATTATCACTTCTTATACAACATAAATGGAACCTTTTAAGGTTGGGGATATAAAGAAAAATAGTTAAGGGAAGATTTTTTTGCAGTTTTTATAGCAAAACTTTTTTTTTTTTGCCAAAATAATTATTTATTAGAAAAATAAGAGTTTTAATTTTCTTAACATGGTGACCTCGACATTTCTTGAATATCTGTAATGAGTATAGCACCATTAGATGAGAAACGTTTTAAATTAAGGTAAAAAGTTGTTATTAAATTCCAGGACACCCTTGACAGATATTTAACAACCATTGATATCACTATGTGAAGAAAATTAAACTCTTGTTAGTTACTGAAGCAATATTTTATTTTTATCTTGGCCAAAATAAAAAGTTTTTATTTAAAAACTTCAAAAAACACCGCCTTTAACTCACGTTGCCTACATCCCCATCTTAGTACAGTAGCTCCATGGCTTCTTTGGTGCTGACTGACAGCTCACAGCTGACTTCTGACAGTCAACATTTAGGTATATATCTA
>CABFOV010003777.1:48925-61085 GCA_902141375.1 Timema poppense | reverse complement strand
GAGCAGGAGGAGTGGTCACGTGACCAAATCCAGCCAATCAGCGACGGGGTCAAGTTGGTTTAAGCGACCGGGGCCACTACTTACGTGAAATAAAAAATAAATAAAAACTAAGCCAGGTCAATATTTGTGAATACGTACCATACACAAAAAGGAGAAAAAAAATTGTAACTATGAAGAGAAGGCTGCATAGCTAAAGAGAAGGATGTACTGGGGTGGATTATAAACCTACGCAGACTACATTATGCCACGGTTAAATGCCACTAATTGCTACTCTGTTCCGTATAGTCGTCAAAAGGGCGGTGAATAATGAGTAATGTTGTTACCAGAATATTAGCAAAACAATGGACGGTCCATATGGCTCGAGAGTACATACTAACGTCTCCAATATCGGGTGCGAAATGGTCAGAAAGGGGGCCCACTCACCCTATCCTTTAATTTGGACACCCAAAAGGGTGAAATTTTACAAAAGCCTGTTGACAATGGAATGAGATGGTTGGTTTTGATATTCAATCAAGTCAACCTGCAAGACACGCTTGCCTTTTGTAGATGGAAATATTTTAACGTGTCGCCAAAGTTGGCAAATTGGAGAGATTGAGGTTCATATCTCGATCGGGTGTATTGAGGATGGTCTCTCCAAATGATTTTCTACTCTCCTTTCACGAAAAGGAGGGTACACTTCTTCGAAATATAACCTTTCTAGTACATAAGCTTATAAACCGAACGGGTAGTAAGACGCGGTGCTAAAACAAAATTGTGAATGAAATAATAAGTGGTAATTTAAATATGTTTAATTACTTACCAAATGCATTTTCCGAATGAAATATACTATCTTGGATACATCAATAAAAAGGAACATACGTAAGGAAGAAATTCAACATTAACATCAATTGAAGCTTTCCTGGATTTTTCACACGAAAGTCAAAACTTTCCGTTTCTCGGCTAAGAAACATTAATTTTTACTAAAGTAGATTACTACTTTTTCAAAAAAACATCGTGGTATGCCGGCTGGGAACCCCTGATCTAAGGCGTCATACTAGTAATAGATTGGACTGCGGATAACGGGGAGATCGGGGCTCGAATCCCGGTTTGGCAGACTGAGTGTGGTTTTCCTAAATGGCTTTTGCTTCTTTATCTTCGCAAATGTGGGTACATATACTCTAAATTCAACCTTCCTTATCTCTAACACACTAGCGTAATTAGTACCTATACTTATAATACGAAGGAGTGGTAAGATGCGGTGATAAACAAATAATTATCCTTGATGTGAAAGATAACAACAATAAAAGTATTTTTAAGCCAATTAAAACATAATTTGGAGACTGGCGGTTTGATACATTTTTAATCGTATTTAAAACATTTTAAGCTACTTCAGAGCTATTTATAAACCAAATTAATAAGAAACCAAGTAGTTCCCAAGAGATTGCAGAAAAATAAAACAAGAATAGGGTATTTTACTTGGGCATGGTCAAATTCTTACACGAGAAATGATTAAATCCCCTATTCGAAAAAAAAGGATCCTTAATTCAAAGGTAGAGTTCCTCCACTAAGGAGGGGGATCAAATTCTTCCCTGTGGAAGAGGTCGAGTTTAGTAACCTATATTTTAATCCTTACATAATTTAGGCCTATAAATAAAAGTATGGTTCCTACCCAACTAAACTTAACCTAACCTTTTATGCGTTAATGACTGATGCTTGGTTCATGATAGGATGACAAATTCAGAAAACAATGTTAAAATATTGATTCAAACTTAGATTTTAAACCTACCATCATTTCTACATATGATTATGGCTCTTAGGTTCACCAAACCTAACTTAACCTAACCTTTTATGCTTTTATGAATGTTGTTCTTATTTAATTTTGTAGGGGCTGGTATTATGGCTCCTGGATTAATATTAATCTGGTAGATAAATATTTATATTTGTTGGATAATTTAAAAGTCCGTCTTATGACTGCCATATAGCATTTATCTGCCATATAAAATGTATTTATCCATCACATTTTTATCGGGAATAACTTTAATTTGGAAGTTAAATTAGTTGTTGCCTTAGTGATGCGTTGTTTTTAATGAGGTTTCGCCAATCAGAATCTGTTTTTAGGTTAAAATCTTGGTTCACGTGTTTAGTAAGCACAGGCCCGGGCTCTAACTATATACAGTTAGAACATTTAATTCACACTTTTATATAAACTGAAAGCTATTTGTATAGTTATATTTATATAAGGACAAATTATCAAAATGTAAGTACAATAAATGAAATTTTGTAAACGCTGTACCCAACTATTGCCCACATTTTGGCAGACACCAAAATTAGTACTTGCAAGACAACCTAGCTTCTGCGCCCACGTGACGCCATCTGTTTCCTCGCACTCGTTTATCCTCCATTATTTAACAATGTTGAGCCGTGAGCGTTCAGATTGTAGCGTTATCAGCAGGGCTTATACGCATGCGCGCAACAGTAAAGACAATACCAACCTTGCGTGTTCCGCCTAAAAATATATTTATCCTTCAGATCTGGCAGATAAATTCAGTTCATAAGACACGTAAAACATTAAAGTGGCTGATAACTTCTATCTGGTAGATACCTTTAACCTCTCAATATCAATATTTATCCGGTAGTCATAAGACCGGCCCTAAGTGAAGCTCTTCCTTTTGCCTAATACCTCCATTGAAGTGTATTGGAGGAACGTGACATCTCCGTTTTACTTTGATTAGCTCAAACCTATAAAATAATTAAAACACAAATTTTAACTACGATTCTTTCGAAACTTCCCGATTAGCCAAAATTGTTTTCTTGAGTGTATGTTTGTCACTACCCTGAGCTCGAAACTTTGAAACTTTAGCTCTTTTTTTAACACATACAAAACCTATTTAGGCTGTACAACAGCGTACTAAGACAAACACAACAACCAGAACTCAGACCCTAAATCAAGAACTTAGGGCCAGTTTCATAGTCAAGTTTAGTACGCCTCAAGTGTGGTGCTATACTAAATACAAGACGACACCTACCTAAACCAGAATGGAATGGGCTGTTCTCGCATAGGAAACTGGCCCATTCCATTCTGGTTTAGGTAAGTGTCGTCTTGTACTTAGTGTAGCGCCGTACTTGAGGCGTACTAAACTTGACTATGAAACTGGCCCTTATTACCGCCTTTGGTGGCCGCATGGTTGAAGGTGCTAGTATTACAGTAGACTAGACTACCGATGACGGGGAGATCGAGGTTCGAATATCGGTTGGGTGTACTTAAGGTGGCCTTTCCAAAATTGTTTTCCACTCGCCCTCCTCGTAAATGTGGATACACTTTCTATGAATATAACCTTCCGCATCCCTACAACCATTAACTTGGTTAGTACATAGGCCTAAGTGTATAACCCGAACGGGTAATAAGACGCGGTGTTAAAAATAATGATTTATTGAAAATGTTTAAACTCAATATTAGTCTACAAATTCATTTTCGGCCTTCCTTAAGAATCGAACTTTTAACTCTAAAATAAATAGTCAGTCGTTATACGACTAAAACAGCCTTTATGTTTTGGCTTTCTACAACAACAAAAAAAGTATTCCGTACTCAGTTCTGCCAATGGTAATGGAATTCAATAACGCTAATTGCAAACTGATTGACTAATGAGTACAACGTTAATATCTTCTCCCAGGCGACTCATTAACGTCACGTTTGTTACATGTGAGGTGATTGTACACGTAACTTTCACATTAGATAAATGAACGATAAAATTTAACGTAGATACTGTTCTATTTTTTTTAACTCTTAATTACTTTTAGTAGCGCGTCTTACTATTATTATTATTATTAACGCGTTTTATTACCCGTTCGGGTTGTACGCACTTAAGTTAATGTGTAATGATAGGGTGATTGTGAGATGAAATAGAGGGCATACAGTTTAACGTGGGATCCGAACCACAGTGGAGGCCTGGCATGCCACACATTTATAAGTTGTGTCTAATACACGTATTTTAAAAGGTGAAGGAAGGGTTTGGTAATCAGATAAATCTGTGCCGGGAACTAGGGTTGAACCCCGGACCCCCAGTACAGAAGTCTGACACCTTACCCTTAGACCGCCAGGTCACTCGTACGTCTTACTACCTGTTAAGGTTAGCCGCATATGTTTATGCTAATGTGTTAGGGATTAATAAGGTTGCTTGTCGAGGAATTGTACCCGTATTTGCATGGAAGGATAGTGGCAAATCATTTAGGAAAAACCTTCAGGATACCCTACCGAGATTCGAGCCATATATCTACCTGGTCGGTATTTTAGTCAATTGTTAGAGTGACTCCTTGGACAATTCAGTCGCCGAACTGGGTATGTATCCATCGCTATTAAGTGAATTTAACATGAACTTTCTGAACCAAATGATTGTATCCTTTTTTTAAAAATCGTATGGCATATACTATGTAGGTGAGTTGCGGCCTAATCTTGAAATCGTGTATGAATTGTGGCCCACTCACTTGAGAGAGATAATAGTTGCGTCCACCCATCTATC
The DNA here is from genome assembly GCA_902141375.1 of Timema poppense. Classification (NCBI taxonomy): domain Eukaryota; kingdom Metazoa; phylum Arthropoda; class Insecta; order Phasmatodea; family Timematidae; genus Timema; species Timema poppense. The sequence goes on along the minus strand of CABFOV010003777.1, from coordinate 56,589 downwards.
TTAAATATCAGATAGAAACTATCATTGTCACATGTCGACATCCCTCGTAATATCCCAACTTCCTCAATTCTTGCCGTTCAATGGATTTAGCAAAAAATTGAAGGTTTGTTAGGTTAGGTTAGGTCAACAGTCCGGGCCGCAATTAACCTGTTTCTTTAGAGGTAGCCGTTCTGGTGGCACAGAGCGTTGCCCAGGGTACACCATAGGAAGTTGACTACACGTCGTACCCATAATGAGGTGTTGGTGAATATGGAGATGTGAGCCATTGGGCGTCTTAAACCTAACTTTAGCCTAATTTACCAATCCCAGGTGATCGTTAGGATAACTCCCCTTATGGGAAAAATACCCAAGGTACCAGCCGGGAATCAAACCTGGAACCCCTAGGCTCGTGGCAAGGTGCACTGACCACTACACCACGGGGCCGTTTATTGTATCAGTATATGACTTACTCGATAGTTAAAACACCTAGAATACTCACAACACTCAGTCATCCGCCCATTTTTCAATCGCACTGGTAATTGATCCCTGGACTTATTACTGAGACGTGTTATCCACAGATCTAAGGCGTCAAACCAATATCCCCTTTAAAAACAATATAAGCTTAGGGTTAGGAATTAGCTCATTAGGAACCTCTTATTGCAGGGATTATTTATGCAATCCCGCACATTTTTAAATTATGGTTTTCGCATGTGATTTAACATTCAAACTGACTAATCGTATTTTAACAGACTTCTAACGACGAACGTCTAACAGCTCGTGCCCTATACACTTTCTCACCGCGAAAGGTTTACTAGCTCGACTCCGCCGGAATTCGAACTAAAGTATTTCAAAAGTTGACTAGTCTGAAGCACAACCCCTATATAAACTTGCCCAATATTACTGTCGAGACTTTTTAAAGTTTAAAAACAGGTTAAAGTGTGTATATGTTTGTGTTAGAATACCTTTTGATGTGTTTATACGCGAGTCCTTAAAGGTTTTTTTACTTGAATACTCTTTTATAGGATATTGATAATTAGTGTAAAAAAGCGACTCTTAACTGGAGTCCACAGCTTCCATCTGTAGAACTTGATACTATTTGTAAAATGTGAGAGCTTTTGGCTTGTGCAGTGGAGTAGATCTAACACTTCTTGAACTCTTCGAAAATGCTCAAATGACTGATAAACTATTCTATAGGCTACTTTAAGATTTGACTACACCCAATATCACTTCTGAGGGAACTGCAGGTCTTATCGAGATTTTTTTTAAATCTCCGCTCTCTCTCTCTCTCTTTCGGACAACTGTTGTCAAATCTCTCTTTCAGCTATGTCGGAAAGTCGACTGCTGGGGCAAGAAGATGCTACTGGCAACATCGGCAAATCCACGTTTCATTGCGAAATTTGTAGAACGATTGACCACATGAAAACAAGAGAATGGCAACCCTGTTTCCCAATAGGAACCATGAAGTTCCTTCAGAGATGATATCCAATGCAGTCGTAACAAGGTGAAAAATCACCTAAGTCAACTTTATTACCTGTCTAATACACAGTACGATTCTTCTAGGAAATAAATGTTAGAAAACCAGGGTGGCTATTGATCGAGAAAACTAGGAAAACCGGGGATTACGCTTGGATTTTGTGCATCGGAGAAAAAACCCTGGGAAAAGTGCTTGAATTTTACCGACTGCCGGGAATTTAAAAGCGAAAACATTTCAAAAAACTTTTAGCTGTATTCAATTTTCAAACATTTTCCGGGGTTGAGTCCTTGGATCCTCCTTTGACTTGGGAACTTAAAAAACCCTTTTTCTAACTCACCCCTTGGACAAATAAGGTTTCCCCGTCATTGGATGTAGCACATTTGTATAAATACTGCTGTTCAACTTGTCCACTTTCTACTTGTGGCTGAGCACACATCACAAGTGGAATAATGGCGTTCTGATTCAGTCCTTAAAAAAATGCGATGGGGGTATAAAATAAGTCCATAGTTGTACCCCGATTAAAAAATCTGTGTACAACCATGGAACCATGTAGGAGGAGGGTAGAAACCTATCCGTGATGGCACGTGGCGAATTTTCCCAACAAAAAATAGCTAAGATTGTTTTTAACCAAAAAAAACACTTCTTGAAGTAATTTAAGTTGTTTTAAGACATACTCGAGTCTGTAGATGATATCAATTGTGTAAGACTTCAATAATCTTCTAGCTTAGGCATTGGGTAGCAATACTTATTGACAATTCTTGCTCAAGTACGCAAGTTTGGTGGCGTGTCTAAAGTGCCTTTACCAAATATTTTCATTCAGAGTAATTTATTCAAAGTTTCACAAAGTCTTTAAAAAAAATCTGGATAACTATTTTTTTATCAGGAAAATCCTGGAATTATACTTGAATTTCATTCGAAAGTTTGAATGGCTACCTTGGAAATATGAACACACACATTTTTTAGGTCAACATGATTTACTTTTACTATTATATTAGTGTTATTTTATAGGTATTGATATTATTATTCTTAAACATGATGGTTGCAGATCACATGACTTGACGTATAAATTCGTGAAAGTAGCTCTAGTAGCTAATATTGGAGCGTGAAAGTCCAACGACAGTTCAAACGTTTCGTGAATTTTGACAAAAATCTACGGTTCATTATTTTTGTTTTTAAAGACTTCGCCTTTTTTTTCTCATGACATCGATAATCCTGTCATAATAACTACCATACATTCAACGATTCACGTAAATTATTTATAGACATTTCAGGATAAAATACAGTTCATTCATTGATTACTCTACCGGTCAGAGTGTTCAGAAGGAATAATTAAAAGTAACGTGTTCAAAAACTGTTTATTGTAACTTCGTACATCATAACTTGACGTTGAATATTTCCTAGCTTTACTAAAAGGGGGGAGGGAGGGAAGGAAGGGGGAGTTCCGAGTACGTCATTACGCATACTCGACGAAGTCCTCTGCGATCCAGGCTCTTTACTTTATATCCGTTTTTATGAACTCTAGCTAGAGTTGACTACGGTCCGTGTATAGTCTTACGACAAAAAATACGGGACGTTAACAGGTACATAACTTGTTTATGACCTTTTATAATCCTAGTATGTAATTTTAGGCCTATTAAGGTACAATTTATTTTAATTATTATATGGGCTTCTCTCGTTCACCCGTGTGTCAAGTGTCAAGTCAAAAATTATCAGGTATTGTCCGGTTACCATGAAAGTATGCAGTCTTACCTTGGCGGGCTTCCATTATGGTCCTATCATATAAGATGCATTATAGTGGAAACGAGCATGGTAAGATACCTTTCACTATAAACGAAGGGCACTTCCAAATGTTTGAGATTCTGTACCTAACCCTTTATATGCAATTAATTGGGCAAATCATGAAACAAGGTTTAAAAAAAAAAGATTGATTTAAAAGTATTTAAAATAGATTCAAGTTTGAAAAAAAAAACCACCTTAGCTTACATCAAATTAACGGGGGAAAATTTACACACAATTTGTATAGTAAGTATTTTTTAATTATTTTTTTTATAAAAACATACTTTGCCCCAAAAATGTTTTTCAATTTTTCCCTAAAATAATTATTATTTAGAATGATATAATGATTAGTAAACAGTAGGTTTCTTGCTGTGGGAAAGATAGCTGTGCTATCAAACCATCTTTGGAGATTTAATTGGTTCTAAACCCGGCTAGATCGATTTTTCTTTGTTCTAACTTAACCCATTGCGAAATTAGGTGGGTTACAAGAGGCGTATGCTTTTTTAATTCTTTAAATACAATTCACTTATCTAACGCGCTACTCTCGTATTAGATTTAACTGCCGAAGATTGGGAGATTGGGGTTTGATTCCGGTTGGGTGCACTGAGGGTGGTTTTCCTAAATTGTTCCTACGCTACTTCCACGCAAATGCGTGTGCACTTCTAAATTAAACCTTTCTAATCCTAAAATCATTATTCTAATTAGTACATATGCTTATAACCCGAAAGTGGCGAAAAAATATACAAGTCAAGGTTTTTATCCCATTGAATCGCACTATGGTGAGCCTCGAACCACTCGTAACCCACATAATTTCGCCATAGACTACGTTAGAACTTTAAAAAAATGACCTAACTGGGTCTCGAACCAATGCCATCTCTAGAGGTGGTTGTACAACATATTTAAGGTTTATCAATCTTTCCCACAACAAGAAACGCTGTGTTGATTAATCATATATAAATAAGGCTTGTAGGTATGATGTGCTTTACCACAGCTATAACATTCATAGTTCATATTTAATTTGTTCCTATACTTTCTTACATTGAACAACAAGCTTATTTGTAATGATTTATAAAAGTTAAATGTTAGTATTAATTTAGGGTCAAAGAAGAATTTTTTTAGACTTATGAATTATTGACTTTAATACATCATAAATACTATTTCGTGGCATGGTGATAATATTCGTGACGTTACTGCCCCAAACTCTTCATATATTTGAGTTTCATCATAAATGTATCACACTTTACTATTTTCTCGACATATTATATCTAATATTTAATTAAATTGGGATTTATCGAGTAATTAATAATATTGTGTAATTAAAGTTAATCACTTCATTTTTTTTTAAATTTTAACGTCATAAACACAACGCTCCTAGTATTTAAATGTGGTTCAAATCCATCACAAACTAACAATATCAAGAATAACCACCGTCTGTATCGATGCACACGCTGACTGTTTGTCAGGTTCATCTAATCTTACTTGCCCGATGATTGGAAGGTCGGGATTATATTCCTGGATGGGTGTACTAATGTTTTTGTTTTACCAAAGTGGTGTTTTACTCTCACTCCACACAATTGTGGGTAAATTTCCTATAAATGATAATTTCCACATTCCTTCATCCTTAGTGTGGTTAAATGCGAGTAATTATGACGAGTAGTAAGACGCGATTGATAAAACACCTGTAACTTTCCAATGGTTAAAGAAAGAGATGGTATAGTTCAATTTTCATAGACAGATAGACTGCTAAGAAAGTTACTAGATCTACTTTGCTGTATTCATACGTCAAGTCATGTGATATGTGGCTATCGCTTTTTATTATTAATACCTATAAAAGAGTAAATTATTATAATTTTTTTTAAACGGCTCTTCTTATGTAAACTATACCGTAATGGTCGGTCTTGTCCATGTTTCTCTGGCCTTGTGTGTACAACCAGCGAATTACTTCTAGCACTTGCCATGTTTATATCAGCATGGAGTTAAAACCTCGAAGGGCCAATTTCCCTCATTAAACATGTTCCTGGCGTGCAAACATTTCGAGGCACTCTAACTTTTTTCTCGTCATCTTCTTCTATACATGACTTTTACTCGTTAATGTGTGTCTACACTTTTTAGTTTCTTATTTATGTCTTCCTATGAAAAAATATAATTCCTTTACTTTATGATTTCACTATCCGTTTGGGTTATCTTCATATGCATACGGTTTTTAAATTTATTTTAGGTATTTAACGTGCACTTTCTGACTCGACTGATTATGTCAACACACGCGAATTTCTATGAGCGAGAGCAAAAGGACCTACCCATTTTGCTGGCAAAGGTATTCTTACATACCGCGCAAAGTTCTTTTACATATCATAATCTACATGAGACAGACGGATTTACTTCCCTTCCGGAGGAAGTTGTGCTACGGATTTTAATCACCCAAGAAATTCATTGACCCCGGCTGGGTTTGAACTCACGATAATCGGGTCCTGAGGCAAGAACTTTACCCCAAGACCACCGAGATCGACCATATTTATACTAACGAAACATTTGTGAAGAAGTTCCCCGAATTTTCTTGGAAGGAAAGCGAGAAACTTTTTTTTTATCTAAACTACCCTAATAAATCCGGTTGGGATTTTAACCCCGACCTCCCCGGTCATTGTAAAACCAGACAAGATGAAGATGACAGCTTTAAACGCGTTTACACCTGTGTGCTGATAAAACTATTGTTTAAAATAAAACTATTTAATATAGAGGAAGAGAGAATCGACTTTTTGTGTTTTCACGTCTGTAAAAGTTGCCTATGTTTCGATTATTTTATAACATTCATCTTGAGGAATTTTTGACGTTATAGTTCTTCATGGGGGCTGCTGGCCAAAGAAATAGGGAAAACCTGAAAAAGTCAGGGCATTTAATTTAAAATTAAGGAAAATCAAGAAATTTAAATACTTAAAAAAAATCATTACTTTCACATCCAAACACCTAATGAACAAAAGCGGTAATTTTGTTCCTTGCATGCGGACAAAATGCATTTACTAGACATTAAACATTAAAACAGTTTTTTTGCTATATTTACTCAGTGCAACAAATAATAAATAAAGCACTTAATACTAAAAATGTAATTTATGAAATGGTTTACGTTTAGTAGCTGTTGGAATTTTAAAATACATTTTATTAATGTAAAAAATGAAGAAAAAAATTAATTCACAAAGGAAAACGAGGAAAGCTCAGATAACTCTATGATAAAAGTTTCGTAGTCACCTTGATATTTAATGTATTTGATATCTTTTTCAATCTAATGTTTCTCAAAAATAAGAACTCGATATTTTATTAATAACTGGCAGAACTCAGCGTCAAAGTCTTGACTTTGATTCCGGGCTGAATGCATATGTTTTCCTCGCTAGTAGTTTTTCAGAATTTCTCCAAACAAATAGTTTGTTACGTCTACTATTGTTTCCAGCCTGAGCTTGGTCAGTTTTTTATTCAAGCCATATATTTTCCAAGACCAGCTTTCTAGGCCTTTCGTAGTTTCATATGGCTTATAATCTAACTTGAGACTAAGACAGGAACAACATCCAGTCCCCTGGTTGTTAATTCATCACTGTGAAAGGGTAAACCCACATTTCACCAATGATAAATTTTCCAGCCATGCCGGTAATCGAACCCATGAACCTTAGTTCAATAAATAAATAAACACGCTTATGACTTAGCTAAGGTGTCAGATTACAAACAGATACTAGTGAATTTAATTAAAATTCGCCCTCTTTCTCCTATGCTATTAGATTACATTACTCTAAAGGATTGACTGCCCCAAATGAATATTAAGTCGTATAGCATGATATAAAAATAACCCACACATAAAGATCTGTAGCGAGCATTGTACTCCTCTCTCTCTCTTACACGCTCATCCTGTACGTGGGTTTCTAATCCTCTCTCTCTCTCAATGTTCATGTCGGGGAAAGTTGTAATAGCGAACTAATCCTTGCGCATGTTTATCCGTCTTTGCTGTTATAAATGCAAATTGTACAATCTAGTACACGATTTGCATTGTGCAGTCAACGCAAATCCCCCTCCCGAGCTCTTCAACCCTCTGTTAAACCCCCTCTCCCTTTCTCACCCTTCTCTAACTCCTTGAAAAGTTTTCCGTGGATGCCGAGACTTAAAATCATTTAACGCTTCACTAGCCATTTCACACGCCAAGCGATGAAGAGTACTTATACAAATACGCAAGCAAGGTTTCGGGTTAAAGCGGGACTCGGGGTCTGTGTTAAGTTAATCCCAAGTTTTATTCGGTGGATGCTCGGAGCGGTTTTGCGATTTTTATTCGGTTTTGATTGCATTACTCTTGTGCAGCGGGGTTTATTGAAAAAGGAAATAAGTCTCTACCTAGGCTTGGTTCCTTTTTACTTCCTCGGTATCTTACAGATAGAGAAAGTATTGCGACCGTCAAAAAAAT
>CABFOV010003777.1:6571-48822 GCA_902141375.1 Timema poppense | reverse complement strand
AAAAATTTGTTTTTGCAATGCCGTCTGTTTGTGTATCTGTTTAATCCTAAAATTAAGAGTAGTTAAATAAAGGACGGAAAGAGAAAAAATTAATTTTCTCAAAATCGGCTCAAACGATTTTGATTAAAATTCATATTTATGCGTTGATTAAGATTATAAACAAAATTGCTATTTTCATTTTCCTATGAAAATGACTTTTAGGCTACTTTACAGAAGTGGAAACTTCCCTATCTCCGCATCTACTTGAGATATTAAATAACTAATAGTATAGTAAAATGGTATTAATTTTGACCGTAACAAAAATTGTTTATAATTTCTAAAAGGTGTTTCAAATGTCCACTAGTAAGAAACTCGAGGAAAAGTATGTTGTGCTGCGAAAGTTATAATTGTGATTTTCACTTGCTGTACAAACATTTCCACTAAGAGGTTAAAGGAAATGTTTGTACAGCAAGGATCTATCTCTATAATTTTACACTCAATAGTCAATATTTACCTTTTTTATTGGTCTATTGGTGGCACTATTAGGATAGGGATGAATAAGGTAGAATTTAGATAATTGTACCCGCGCATGCGTAGAGGTAGAGTGATAAATCATTTAGGGAAATAAAAACCACCCTCATTACATCCGACCATGATTCGAAACTCGATCTCCCCTTCAGCGACAAACCAGTCTAATGTGACTATTTGGGTCACTGATGGGGGGTCGCTTGTTTTCTTACCACAATCCAAGGAGTAAGGATTATAGGAATGGCTTTGAAGAATTGAACCAACCTTGGTAAAAAAAAAGTGAAAATCACAATTATAACTTTCGCAGCACAACATACTTTTCCTCGAGTTTCTTACTAGTGGACATTTGGAACACCTTTTAGAAATTATAAACAATTTTTGTTACGGTCAAAATTGATACCATTTTACTATACTATTAGTGTTGATTTATAGGTAGAGTATTGATAATATTTATCAAAAGTGACAGCTGCAGATAAAATGACTTGATACGTGAAAGTAGCTCTAATAACTACAGCTGTCAGATCTATCCATTCGTTAGAAAATTGAGGTATAGATTGACAGATTCAAACGCATTTTTTTTTTTACCAGTGTGTCTTACTACCTGTTTAGTTAACACGAATATATAATAATTAGTCTAACGGTATAGGGATGATGAAGAAAGCATTTGAGGTAATATTTCGCATTTGCATGGACAGAGAGTGGGAAACCATTCAGGAAAAAAACACCCTCAGTGGACTCGACTTGGATTCGAACCCGGGTATCCTTGTCTTCAGTAGGCCAGTCTAACACTAGCGTGCGTGACGCCTTATACCGTTCGGCCACTGAAGTGGTTCACTTGTGTTATAATGAATTGAAGGTGACAGAGATCAGGGTTGGGATCCCGGTCGGCTGTTTGGTGGTCTTGCCTAAATTGTGTCTCACTTTACCTTTACACAAATATCGGTACATTTCTTCTAAATTATTATTATTATTATTATTATTATTATTATTATTATTATTATTACTTAGGTATTTAAAGTGCAATTTACTAACCGAATTATCATACCAGCATCGATGTATAAATTAACTTAAATCTAGAACGGACACAAAAAAAAACCTGGGCCATTAATTCATCACTGTGAAAAGGAAAACCCACATTTTATCATTGATAATTGTTTCGGCTATGCCATGAATCGAACCCAGGACTCTTAACTCACTAGGTACACACGCTACCGATTGAACTAAACTGTTTAACTCGTATAAGATTTTTTTTTAATCGCGCAAACTTTCACTAATTGAATTGTTATCTAGATTTAGAACATATCTCAAATAGACCCGGGAGGATGGGAACCACGTCACTCTCTGATGTGCGACACACGCCAGACCACGTTAGTATTATTTCACCTTTCCGTCCACCCCAAACCAACACGTCAGGCAGTAGCCACACACAATAACCTCAGTAATTAAAATGCGAGCACTAGACTCATTCTCTATCGGGTGGTAAAGTAGAGGAAACCCGATAATTCCTGAAAGTGTTTGGAGGGTGACGAAGATTAAATATTTTGACTCCTCTCTTTTCTTACCCCCATTGGTGCGTTGCGTGGAGATGCGTCGTCGCATGATTGCTCCTAAGACTTCTTTCGTGTCGACTGATCGCAACGCAACGCGACGCACCAATGGGCGGGCCGGCGGGGGTAGGAAAAGAGAGGAGTATCCCATTTAAATAAATGTAAGTTTCCCTGGCGGAAGAAATTCTCCTCGCCACGCAACGCGGTTCGATATCCGGTCGGGTCTACTGAGGGTGTTTTTTGCTAAATTGTTCACCCCTCACCTTTCACGCAAATACCGCTAAAAATGATTCCTTCCTCATCCCTACCTCATTAATGTATCGCCAAACCTAAGGTAGGATTCAGCCTAATAAGTTTGTGCGCCGGCTGTGTTGTGCCGCAAAAATTTCCAGACGTACCCGCATTTGCGTGGAAGATAATTAAAAAACTATTTAGGAACCACGGTTCTCCCTTCATTGGCAGTTTAGTTTTTTTCAAGAGTGACGCCATAAGCCATTCGACCACCGAAGTGTTTACCAGTTATTTTTTTAAATTTATTTATTTAGCACCGCGTCTTACTACCCGTTCGGGTTATACGCTTAAGTACTAATTACACTAATGAATTAGAAATTGGGAAGGTTGAATTTAGAGGAAGTGAATCCGCATTTGCGTGGAGGGAGAGTGGACGTTCGGGTTATACGCTTAAGTACTAATTACACTAATGGATTAGAAATTGGGAAGGTTGAATTTAGAGGAAGTGAATCCGCATTTTCGTGGAGGGAGAGTGGAAAATCATCTAGGAAAACCACCCCTAGTTCATCTGACCGAGATTCGAACCTCGATCTCCCCGTCCTCGGTGGTCTAGCTCAACACAACTGGCGCGTTAGCTAACTACGCCACCGAGGTGGGTTCTAGTGAAATTATATGCTGATATTCCAGACGAGTAGTAATACGCAGTTCAAAATAAAAAAAGAAGCCAATATTACGTTTAAGATTGCGTACAAAAAGAAATTGTTGATATGGGACAATTTGTGGACGGGATGTAATCATTATCACGCTGAAGCGGCTTAGATGAAGTGTTCATACATACAGCTGGATGTACACATGAATATTTATCGGCAGAGATAAATTTTATCATATAATCACTGAATAAGGCTAAGAAAAGTCTTCATATAAATCAAACGTTACACAGGCATACTAATGTATCAATGTAGTATTGCTATAGAATATTTATCAAACCAATATCTCTGTACATGTTTGCTGTTTCAAACAACTTTTCTTTAAATCTTGCAAATTTAACTCTCAACGATGAACTTTCGTAATTCTGAAAGATATGACCAATAATTAGTTTGAAAGTTATTCCGACACGTTCGATGTCCAGCAAAATATGAATGCGAATGCGTTATTGATCGTTACTTTGATGGGTTGAATAATTATAAGACGGTGAAACCTTCGAAACGAAATTTCTGTATATTTTGCTGAACAAACGATCTCTCTGCTTCTTTGTAATATTTTTGCTATAATTGGTCAATTCTGCATATCTATTATTTTTAATAGTTTTATTGGTATACTCCAGGAATGTCGTTTTCCACAAACACTGTTTATTTCTATATAGCTCAATAAAACCACTTAGAAACTCTTTAGACGCCATTTTGTATGTAAACATTTAACTAAATCATGCGAACATTCTTTGGACAGGCACTGACGCTTGCAGACCCCACCATAAAGTCTGTTCGATATATCGCCAGGTTAGAATCGTTACATGTGTGGAAACTCACCAATAGCTACGAAAAATCTGTACCAATTTATCGATCATCAATATATTGCTCATATCTTTTAAATTGTGAGAAGACACTAACTAGCAGATTTAGCTGTACAATTCAGCAAACCTACCGTTAAATTGTTCTAATCGGCCGAAAAATCATCACGTGAATAGCCAGCTCACGCCTACATATATATTCATCATAACAAATAATAACCCATATTGGTGGGCAGGCAGGCTAAAGTGAGTCTCGTTTGGTATGGTTTTACGGGTGACGGAGACCATAGAGAAAAGTATAATTTTTCTATGCGGGGGAGGGGGGTTAGGGTGCGGATTGGGGTTCGAACTCTGGCTGAGTGGTGGTTCCCCCTCATTGGCATCCCCCCTCTCACTCTCCACGCAAACACGGGCACATTCCCTCTAAGTTTTATTATCTTCCTTACTACCTCACTTGCATAAATGTGCGCATATCCTAGGACGGGTAGTAAGAGGCGGTGCACAACGGACTATGAAACACGCCCTTTTATACCCAGATATGAAATACGAGGTACTTGTAAATCAAGCCTGGCCCGGACCATAAATCAGCCTCGTTCTCTAAACTCTGCGTGTGAGTGTGTGTGTGTGTGTGTGTGTGTGTGTAAAGAGCGCTCCTCTTTGTTACGAACCTTTTAACCGCCCACCACGTGGGTGACCCTCCCATCTACACCCACCCCTCATCCTTTTCCCTTTATAACGCACTCTTGACACCTCGTAATAATTCATGTTGTATTACACACCTCTCGGCCTTTATTTTATCCTAGCCACGAGTAGCTTAGAAGACGGCTCAAGGTACATGTACTTGAACGCGCCCGTCAAACCTTTTGATGAAGTTATACGACCAAAACATTGGTTATACATTCCTTGTGACAGGAGAAAATTTATAGAGATAATTATTAAATATGTACCGTTGCAGAGGTTAAAAAAGGTTAGAGCAAAGGTTTCCGACCTGGGGGTCGCGGAGTGTTTTGTTGCGGGGGCAATGCCTGTTGAAGTTTTAGCTTTATATTTTTTACTTTTTCAGGTTGTTTCACCGATTAAAGAAATGTAAATGGTTAAAATAGTAAAAACTGTCAAGCTACTGCTTAGGTTCCTTTCCGATCGGCCACCAAAGCGCGTAAATGATCATTATAAACTAGTAAGTTATTGAAGCGTCGTGATGGACCTCGAAGAGAAACATTGGGGTCAAACTCTGCAAAAGGTTGAAAAACAGTGATTAGGAGAGGAATACAAGTCAATTGGGTCCAGGTTTCACTGCCGGGTGGCGCCTATGAAAATACAGTTTTGGGGTTCGGTCCAACTGCCCAGATGTTCTTGCAACCTGGATTGAACGTTTTGAAAATAAGTTACACGCACCATGTTTCGCTACCTGTCCGTGTTACTCGTCTATTTACACCGATAAGCTAGGGATTAGGAAAAGTAGGAACACAATTAGGAAAAACCACCCGACCGAATTCACCATAAGAACAAGTACTGTAAACCGCCATCCTGTTAAAAAATATATAGAATCTATAATAAAACTGGCAAGGTTTTTGAAACCTGGACTCTTGATTCATAATATAAGATGTTACCGTTTATTTATTTGAGATATTTAACGTGCACTTGACTAACCGACTGATTATATCAGCACACAAGAATTTCTTTGAGCGAGAATGAAAGGGCCTGCCAATTTTGCCGGAAAAGGTATTTTCAAATATCTCCCAGGGTTCTTTTACATGCCACAATGCACATGGAACCGACGGTTTTTCTTCCCATCCGAAGGAAGCTGTGCTACGGATTTTCATCACACAAAAAAAATTGTTGACCCCACCTGGGTTTGAACCCGCGAACATCGAGTCCTGAGGTGAGCACTTTACCCCAAGGCAACCAATGTTGACTGTTACCGTTAAAGTTAAATCTTCTGGTTGTTGTGATAAAGTTAATTTGTTCAGGTCCTCAACACTAGCTAGAGGCACTAGTGCTTAGAACCTCACTTGTGACGAGCTGCTTTCTTATCATGTTAGAAATAAAACACTTTGACCTCACCGGGGCTCGAGACAATCAAACATCAAGAGGTGTATTGGGTATAAAAAAAACAATGGGGGCTTTTCTGCAACATGAGGCACTACCCGCATTGACGCTCGCCTGGTCTAACGTGTCACTCTCATGTTAGATTGGACTGCCGATGACGGGAAGGTCGGGGTTCGAACTCCGTTTACTTGGACTGAGGGTGATTTTTTACTAAATGTTTTACGACTTTCTTGCCACACAAATTAGAGTACATTTCCTCTAAAATCCTACCTTCTTTATATATATATTTTGAATTTGTAAATATGTAGATAGCCCTAACGGGCCAGAAAGTAAAGTGCTGGCCACACATAAAAAAACTACAAAAAACCCAAGGTATATTCTATATATAGGCTATAGTGGAGCGTTTTTCAACTGATGTGCCACGGAGGGTTAGCAGGTATGCCGCGAGAGTTTGGGGGAAGTTCGAAAAGACGCAAGGAAAAACTTGGGGAACAAAAATAAATATTTTTAAATCCGTGATCAACATTATTTTAGCTATTTAACTTTTAAACACAATCTTAACAATCGTGATTTATAGTGCTAAAATTTATTCTTAAAAAACACTGAAGGTTTGCCTTGTACAATTTTATATCCTTGTTCAGTGTGCCGTGAGATTAAAAAAAAGGTTGAAAATTGCTGGTATAATTGATCAAATCAAAGACTAGGTACATCTATCTATCCGTGAGAGTACCTTTCTTGACCATCGAGGTTTCGGCTTTTACAATAGGCTACACACAAAACAATTAATCAAAAGTGGGCAACCACAAACAATTATTTATCTGGACCTTAATCTTTGACTTTAACTTAATTTATAGGTCTCTCATTAAGTGTTTTTTTAAGTGCTCTCGCGCAGCCTAAGATCGTATATACATATTTCTTTCGGCCCACTCTACCCACTTCCTCCCCCTCGCCCCCACCTTTCTCCTTCCCCTACCCCAAGAAATAAGTAAATTCCGAACACGAAACCGCTAAATACCTCGCCCATACCACAAGCCTTCTCCTCTTACCCTAGGAACAAAGTCTTAGCGTTAAACTCCTTCTATCACATTAATAACTAGTTGGCAGCAATTTCATTACCATAATGATAACTTTTTAAAGTAATTGCCGCGTTACGAGAGAGGAGGTGGAGGAATAGATAGGACGAGCAAGAACTAAGGAAAATAAGAAGCTTTAAAAACAATAGTTTGTGAGAGTTGCTCTAAATAGCCTCATAATTATTATTGATAGCCTATCAGAGGGGGTTGTTTTAGGTCTCTTGTGTAGCGGCATAAACCAGTCAGAGTGGCGTTCCATGTTCTTTGCTCGGGTTATGGTGTGTGCGCGTACGTGTGTGTGGAGGAAAGAGAGAGAGAGAACCATGAGATGCGATCATTGTTGCCAACCTACATTACTAAAACACATGACACTTGCTTCGGTGATCGAATGGTGTGTAAGGCGTTACTCTCGCAATAGACTGTGGTTAGAATCCCGGTTGGGTGAACTGAGGGTGTGTTTTTTAAATGGTTTTATACACTCCCTCCACGCGAATGTGGGTACACTTGCTCTAAATTCAACCTTCCTCATCTATAACACATTAGTGTTATGAGTGTTTTTTTAACTTACAGGCCTCTTGGAAAAGAAATATATGTATATTTAAGTTTTAGTTGATACACTCTAAAAATAAACTTACTGGCCAAAATCCCGGACACATAATGCATAGGCTACTATTGCAAATCAGCATTACCCGCTTCGGTAGCCGCATGGTCTAACGCACTACTCTCGCAGTAGACCATATTGCCAATGACGGGAAGATCGAGGCTCAAATCTCGGTCGCGTGTATAGAGTTTCCCCCCCAAAAAAATCTGTTTTCCACTCTCCTTTCATGCAAATACGGGCACGCTTCTTAATTATACTGTTTTGGAAACCTCTCATATATTTAAAAAGTCATGGATGAAGGTATTTTTCTTCAATAAACTGTATGTAAAATATTATTTTAAGACTTCATCCATGGAGAGTCACGTGCTTTTAAGAATTAATGTCAATAGATTACACCATAAAACTGATTTTTTCTTTCAAAAATCAACTCTGTAGTGTTCACCAAAAAAGCAAGTGACACTAGCTCCCTCTACCCAATAGGAAGCTAGTCTTCACAAGACCTATCGCCAGGACTCTTTCTATTAGTTGGTTTTGACACTCTTGACAAGGGGTCCAAGAGGCAAAGGGTAGGTCATATTTAAGCCGCTTGTGCGTATGAATATATATAGAGAAAAGCAGTAATATAAATCAGCATAGCACATGGTACTCAGAACGCGGAACGTGTATTATCATACAAAATCAACCCGTAATTTCACAAAAAATTGTATCATTTAGTATAAAATCTTCAGCACCAAGGGTGCAATGATCTAAATAAATCGTGTGCAAATTTAAAGGTCTTACTTATTTCATAGGTGTAAGAATTACAATTAACCTGATAGCAGAACCGTATACAAGTGCGCAGTAGGACATGCTCGCGTCGACATCATCGTAAGGAACTGATATCAATATAATTAGTGCCCGATCACGGGGCAAACATCACAATATAAAACCGTCTCACTTTAATTGGCTTTCGATCACGGGGATATAAATATCAATATAATTCCGTATATATATAATTGGCTCCCAATCGCGGGGCAATTATATCATGAAAAATACCGTACCGCTTTAATTAGTTCTTGATCACGGGGAAAATATCAGCAAATTAAACGATAAACATCATAATTAGCGCCCATCGCGGACCGAGAACACTTCAATTGGCGCCCATCGCGTGACATCATAGTATAATAAAAATCATAACTTTTTAATTGGCGCCGCATCGCGGGTCAAATATCAATACAATAAACTCCATAACGTCATAATTTCCGCCCAATTGCGAGGTAATAATTTCAAGAACACTTTAATTGGTTACCAAGCGCAACCGTAACGTTTTAACTTCCTATACATATAACCTTCCAATCCATAAAACCATTAACGTAATTATTACAAAAGCGTATAACGCGAACGGGTAGTAAGACGTGGTGCAAAAAAAGTATGTATTCTAATCACTTCTCTCTATACATAGCGGGAATACTTCATACTTAAGAGAATACTTTTAGGTCCCATTTGATAAGAACATTAGAGACTCTAATGTGAAATCAAATCGCCAGTTACCTACTTCGCACCTAGATTACTTTAAAATTAATAAAACATGTGGGAAAAAAGGGTGAAAGTTACATTCTCTATTAGAGTTAAAATTTGACCTTTTCTCTTTTTCTTCTATACCCGTCAACCCCCTCGGTGGCGTAGCTAACTAACGCGCTTGTTTCGTGTTGAGTTAGACTGACGAGGACGGGGAAATTAAGGTTCGAATCTCGTTCGGGTGAATTGGGGGTGGTTTTCCCTAAAAGGTTTTACACTCTACCTCCACGAAAATGCGGCTTCACTTCCTCTATAGTCAACCTTCCCAATTCCTAGCCCATTAGCGTAATTAGTACTTAAGCGTATAACCCGAATGGTTAGTAAGGTGCGGTGCTAAGTATTATTATTATTTTGTACCTGTCCTTTCAAAAATTACTCAAATAAAGTGGTTTTTTCTCTCTCTAGATAAAGGTTAAAATATCTTTTTTTTTTTAAAGTTAGCAACCCCTTAGTCGCCTTTTGATTAATTTTGCCAAAATAGACTCAGTCTGAAAACAAGGTAAATCTAGCGTAAAATAAGCTAAGGTGGCAACACTGGCTGCGTTGCGTAAATAAAGGAAAACAAAAATATGTGCGCCGAGACCAAACTTAGAAACGAACAGAAGGGGAGGGGGTGGGGGGAGATGGTTCGTTAAGAAATGTGGAACATCTTAGGGAAGAACACGAATGTAGAATAATCTTTGTTAATTAAAATTAAAATAAAACACTGACAAGACAACGGGAAGAATTGTGAAAGGGTGAATAGTGTTAAGTTTAGGGGACAGTGTAATGTGTTTAATGAGGATAGAAAGAATAATAAAGTTAAGCACAATGATAAAAAGTTGAGACGCAGAGTAAAAACAAGAGTATGCTAAGTGTTTGATGCACAGTTGACATTGTTAAAGGTTTAATTTGAAGAAGATAAATAATTATTATTTTATACGTTTAAAAAATGCAATTTAATAGTAACGGGGTAGATGACCTGGTGATATAAGGAAAAGGTGTCAATCTTTTGTGTTGTGGGTCCGGGGTTCAAGCCTTGGCCCCGGCACGGATTTATCTGATTGCCATACCCTTCCTTCACCTCTGACAAGGCGTGTATTGATCACAACTTGTGAGTGTTTGGAATGCTAGGCGGCCGCCGTGTGTTTGGATTCCACGTTAAACTGTAGGTCCTCCATTTCATCTCACAATCACCCTACCATTACATATTAGCGTAAGTGTGTATAGCCCGAACGGGTAGTAAGACGTGGCGCCAATAATAATAATAATAATAATAATAACGGTGTTTATTAAACGTAGATAAACGAATCATGGAATGTAAACAAGATTAATATTATACAGAAAGATAAATATTTAATTTAAATAATTGATAAAATTACATGTCTTATGTGATGATCACAGTATTAAAATATATTTTTAATCACGCACAGCGTTTCTTACTACGCGTCCAGGCTATCCACATATATACACTAATGGAGCAAGGATGAGGAAGAGAGAATTTACAGAATGTGTACTAGCAGTTGTATGGAGGGAGAATTTGAAACCATTTGGGGAGGGGGAGGGGGCGGGATTGGTGGGCATCAAACCCCGACCTTCCAGTCATCGTCAAGCCAAACGGGACTGACACCTTAGTCCACGTGACCAACATTATGGGTCGTGAAAATAAATCAGGTAAAAACGAAATCGAAGAAATGAATAAAGGAAAGGAAGAAAGAAAGGGCAAGGCTAATATAAAGATTGACAGAAAAAACGATAGAGGGAGGGAAACAAAGAGTAAATAGAGGTAGAGTGAGAGATAAAGAGAAAGAGAGAGATATATAGGAGTGTGTGTGGTGTAGTCAGGTAATTAGCTGGCCGAGCTGAAGGGACGAAAAGACAGAAGGGAGAGCCTTGAGTGGGGTTAGTCCAAGTCGTGTCTAGAATGACTTGGTTTCCTAAGAGCAAATAAAGGGAAGGAAGTGGGGCTGGCAGCATCCAGTGGTCCAGCCCTCCCCCCTCCCAGACAGTCTACACTGTCTTGTGTTCTCATGGCCCCGAGTACAACATAGTTTCATTAGCAAGGGGGTAGTCCCTGCACTGAAGTCTTCCAACGAGAAGTCTCTTTTGATGTGTATTCATTTAGTTAAATAACCAGTCCCGTGGTGTAGTGGTCGGTGCAAGGGTCCTGAGCTCGATTCCCGGCTGATACCTTGGATATCTTTCCTGAAAGGGAATAACCCCAATGGTCAGCAGGGTTTGGTTAATTAGGCTTAAGTTAGCTTGTAAGTGTTTCTACTGGTTCGTGGTTCCACACCCTCATACTCTATCACCATCACCTCATCTCAACGGGACATGGAAATAGCCTCCACGGAAAGGATGTACGATTAGTACATTCGGGCGTCTCCTGGGCAACGTCACACTAGTACTGGGTAATCTTTCCTGAAACTGAGCTACGAGTGCTCTAGCCCAGATGCACCATATTATTAAATTATCTGTTTTAATATATTTAGATTTTTTTGCCGTCTTAAGGCTGGTTGCGTGAACAATAATTAGTACCTTGATCACGGATAAGATATAAGTTGATATACAATCAGTATCTCAAACCTAATTTTCAGTTTTAACATTACGAATCAGGAAATTTTATTTTATTTTAAGATCGTGTCTCACTACCCGTTTGGATTTTACACGTATGGACTAATTGCGATAATGTGTCAGGTATGAGGAAGTTTTAATTTATAGAACTTGTACCCGAATTTTCGTGTAAACCATTTAGGAAAGGTTGCCCCCTCCTCTCATTACACTTGACCGGGTTTCGAACTCTGATCTCCCCGTTATTGACAGTCCAGTCTCTTGCGAGGCTGACGTCTTAGAGTAGAATATTAGACCACTGACGCTGGTGAATTACGAAGCGGTTGCCATCAAATTAATCAGCCAAATATCTCCCTCAACTGTTTTTATTTTCCGACTATCATATTGATGGGAAAAGTTTTAATAAATTAAATAACTTTCGCAATTATCATTTGACAACCTAATTTTTATTTTAGTGACTATTCAAAGGGAAATGAGTGTATATATTTATATTAAATACAGTAATACTTTATTTTAATGATAGTGGTGTAAAGCACTGTTTCGCAAACGGTGTGCCCCGTGCGGCCACAACCCGAAGCGCCAATCATTTCTGTTCAATAAGAACACGAATGAATATGGTGTGAGCGACAGCCGTGCGTTGTCCGCATTTCTTACTCACTCGTACTTACTAATATTTTTAGTTCATCTGACAAAACAAAATAGTCTTGTCATTTTAGTTGCAAACATCAAAATAATTGTAAAAGAAAAAAAGTAAGGTTATTTTAGACTTTGAATAATATCCCCAACAACATTTCAAAAATCTAAGACTGGGAAAACCGCCATCTTGGATTTATTTTCTAAATCTATAAAATGTATATATTGTTCTGATTAAATCCAAATATACACCAAATAGAAAGTTTTTTGAACCAGGAATCATATAAAGGCTTCATCTAATTTTGTTACTATCATGTTCCATTTATTACAAAATATTAATAATAGATGTAGTTAAGCTATGAACATTATAATGCTACGGTATAAATGTTTGAAAACACTTTCTTAAACCTATACAAAATTGTTTAAATTACTGTACACTCTTTGAAAAAACTATTAACACAATTAAAACACTACTGTCATACTGTCATACTACCAACATATATCAGTCTCCATCAGAAACACCTTCGTCGTATACTTCTTCTATATTGGAGTTACTGCAGAGTATACCGTGACATTCACTGCAAGCTGATGAACACTCCAAACCATGTTTTATGCATGAGAACCTTGAAGTACTACAATATGTCTTGCATTTATATCTTATGATATAAGCAAAACTGGTGGTGCTGGTTGAAGGTCAGTGAGTACTGGTAGGAGTTGGCCACCCTGTAATAGCCAACCCCAATCCTCGGGTATAAGAGATACATTACCTTTCCAATCCTGAACTTGGTAGTAGACACGTAAGTTATGGAATTTAGCAGCAGCTGAAGTCGGTGGAAGTGACTGGGTTTGAACAGCTTGAACCATATTTTTGCTAGCCACCTTTGTACTTAAAACATCTGTATCGTAGTTCATCCAAGGTATCAGATGTATTTCCTCCATATATGGCACTAATAGCATTTTTTCCCGGCAGTAATTATGTCTTCTTTCACACTGTTTGCATTGTTGAATACTTCAGCATATGGTAGGGTGGGGGTATTTGGGTCATTTCAACTTTAATTTAAGTTTTCACCTATAATATGCTTGCGAATTTTTTTTAACAGTTATTTATATCTTTATTCATATCTTCTGAACCATACCTAGTAATAGTTTGAAAAAATATCTAAGTAGGACATAATTAATAAATAACATTATCAATTGGAAATAACATTTTAGTAAAAACTTGGAGCTATTTGGATCAGGAATGGGGTTATTTGAATCACATTTATTTCTATATTTTACTATGAGTAGAGCCAGTTTAATTTTTTTTATTGAAGATTAAGTATTACTAAATAACAATTAACTGTTTATACATTCAAACACAGTATCACTAAACCAAACCGAGTACTAAACCAAACCGAGACACACCGTTCCATCAACTAAACTTTCACTTAACTGTCTGAGGTGGCCCGGCAAAATACTGAAACCCTTTTACCCCCCTCCCTTCAAGATTACCGTTATAGTGTTAAACAGTTAGATCAGTGTTTAACAGGGCTGTCCAATCTACAACTTACAACTATAGTACATCTAAGTATAATAGATAATAAACCAGCGCCATTCTTCAAGCTTTGAGTACCAGTGAGACATAATGTGTAGTAGTTAATATGTTTAGTTTTTTTAAAGATTGAATTCAAAAGTTTTTATTTTCAAATCCAACAACGACGATAGTTTGACAGCCAATAAGCTCATTCTACGAAGTGTCAAAAAGCGATAAATAATTAATGGTATATTCTAAAAATAAATAAAAACGCAAGAAAATAATGATCAAAATAGCCCCTTAAAAAGTGATTCAAATAGCCCCGGAAGCAAACTATTTTCAAATATAAAATAACTCTATTGTTTTCCAATAGAATACGCTCAAACTTCTTGGTGATGAGCCCAGAAGAATAAGATATAGGTTAAAAAAATTACTTCGAAATCAACAACTATAAAAGGGTAAGACCTTACAAGTTACAACGCAAAGACAATTATTTTACATCACTAGGAAAAGTATGTCAATCTCACTTCTATTGATCTTGTAAAACAATTTTTTCAGCTATTTAAACGTTTAAAAATTATAATTTTTTCTTACCAATTTACAGCCAGTAGATCATTCAGTAAATTAGAAGAACTAAACATAAATAAATATGTGCAGAATAACTGCGCAGTAGCTTGAATCCTTATTTTGATTCAAATAGCCCCACCCTACCATACTCCATAAATTATGTATTTTTCATTATCTTCGTTAGACCCTTGCCTTTGCAAACTATGAAGTGGTGTCACACCTCAAAATGGCGTGAATAAAAAGCCGTTGCAGACATTTAATCCTAATTACTACTTTGTAATTTGAATGTTCCATTGTCGGATGTTGGTTGCACCACGCTTTGTTTCTGGTTTGAATATTACTTTTTTATTCTCAATTTTAACATAGAAACACAGGAGTATCAGGTCATCAGTGTCGTCTGCAATGACAACAACATCTCTTTGTTCAGATGCGCCAACCGCTGTCTGAGTGATCAGAAGGTCTGCATCTCCACGTGCATGTATTGTCTGACATCCAACACTTTCAAAGCTTTCACTAAGCATTATAAAAAAAACGCCGCTTATTCGTTTTGTTTGACAGAAAACTATCCTTCTTCGTTGCCAGTTTCATGTCCATAGAAAATAAAACGTTAGGGGAGCTTTTGCCTTCACTTCTTCTAATGTTAGTGGCGTCCTTAATAGAAGGACCATCCAAATATCTATCAAACACAATCACAACCAATTTACCATATCTTGTAAGAACATAGTATAGCTATTACAGATGTCTGAGAACTGCATATCAAACGACCATGATAATCGATGCAGTAAGGCACCTCCACCGAGTATATAGAGTGGATCAGAAAGTGGTGTTTCTGTTACAAATATCTAAAATTTCTCCACCTTGGCCCACATGGCATTAGCCAGAGCTGATTTATTTGCTTTTCTTGGGACAACTGAATCGGCAAAAAAAAAAGGTGGATAGTTACAAAGTTCATACTTGAATACGCTCCTCTTATCTATGTACTCTTGTTCAGAAACAAAAACAAGTCTTTGGAATAGCAAAGCAAAGACCCATCCAATACTCGTTACTACGTCGAACAACATGTAGACCTTTTTGAAACTTTCAGAACATGATCAGGTGATACTTCTTAAGATTTTGCATCTTTTGGAGGTGTACATACACTGTGTTTGTGTACAAATTGTGCCCTGTTGCTGTAAAGTAAGGCAGCCTATCATTTAGAGCTAACAAATGTAGATTCCAGTCCCCGGCACGCTGTTTCCAAAGGAAATTCTTTAAAACGTCGACCATTGTCATGTACTGTACCTATAATCTACCAGTTTTGCTTTCCACCTTGTACTTGTCCTTGATACATTCAATTTTACTACTTATATCTAGTAATATGAGACGTGACTCATCATCCAAACATTGATCAGCCACATCATCATCATCAGACATTACCTTGTTGTATATTTCTGCAGCACTGACAATAAGACCATTCATATCATCCTTGGTAGATTCAGTACCATCCTCTAGTGGCAGTTCCCGATTTGTCTCATCTTGTTCTTGACTAGGAGGAGTTATCCATTGACGTGGCAAAGGTATTTTAAAATCCTTTGTTATTTCTAATAAATTCAAAGCAGCATCTACCAACATGTGTCCCCTTATAGCCCTTGATAAAGCCTTCTACCTAAGCATATAAATTACTGCGTTACTGCCGTATATCTGCTCCATAATTTCTTTCAGACCAAAGTTTATCATGAAGTGACCTTCACATCCCAGAAAGCTCATCTCGGTATGTAGACCACCAAGTAGAAGGAGGACTTCTTTCAAATTACATCCTTCGGCTTCATTTTCAATAATGCTGAAAGCCTTCAACTACAACGGTTGATTGAATGCTACGATTGGTGTGAAACTGTTCTTGCTTGGTCATTCAGAAAGAGGATAGTAGATTATATACACGACCTATTTGATGGTACTAGATCAATAATGGGCAAGAATACTACAATAGATTACTTGCCTGGGTGCTGGTGATCTTTATGAAACATGTGCATGAAACCAGACCATCCTGGCATTGGATATGATACAAATGGTGATATTTTCCAAAGTGCGTCAGTATGTTGTTTCAGAGGACCTTCTAAAGTTCTCATGCATTCTAACTCTTTGAACTTGAGTTCTTTAAGTGATTTAGATGTATAATACTGCATAGTCTTTGTTCTTCCTGCAGTAATAAGATCCTGTGTTGTGATTACCGTCTTGGGAACAGCTCTATATATTATCTTACAAGGAGCTACTGCTACTATGGAACCCATAACATGGAAGGTGCCATGTCCATCAAGTGTGTTAATGTTGTGGTCTATGTTGTCTGCAACATACTGGACGAACTGATGCAAATCTATCAATGTATCAAGGTTTAATGCTGTTAATCCACTCCTTTCATACTTCTGTACTTCGCTATAGGAGGAGCAGAAACCATGCTGGTATAAAGAATTTAACAAAAACCTTGAAACAAAATGGTGGTGCAAAAAATCGTGGTTTTATTGCTTGCATAATCACTTGACCTACAGAAGCTGATTTTTTAAATCATTTTTTACTCCAATTACTGTCTTCATAAACTCTTCAAGTCTGTCCGGCAACAGGTTCATTGCTTTGTTTACAGAAGCCATATATTCAGTCAGTGGATACTAATCATTAGAGGTTTGAAACGATTTCACATCGTTCCTAATCAATTTTGCAGCTGTTTCAATTATTCTTTGTTTTTCTGCCTCTTCATTCACTCCTTTTGAAGTATTGTTGTATTGATGAAGAATTGAAGAAGCACTTGCTCGAAATGTTACATCATTTATTCGTCCTTTCATATTTGTAAATATTACATTATCACCTAATAATTCTGTAACTTTCTGTTTCACATACTGTTCAGAATATGCATGATATTCTGAACCAGAAGACTCCAGATTTGCTTCCATTCTTTTCACTAAGTGACATGGTTATTTGGTCTTCATCATTATTTTTGAGGTACTGTATGACAGCAAGAAAACTATTTGTTCTTTAGTCCTGCTGTGGTCGGCCTTTCAGTTGCAGCTTTTCATTTGTTGCTTCATTTTGTGGCACATACCTTGTTGTAATTGCTTTTCCCTTTCTGAAGTTTACGTTACATTGATTGTGGTAAACTGCATCTACGACTGGAAGTTCCTCAGCAATGACATTTCTTGCCAATACTTGTTTACTCCATTCATCGTCCCTACTGGTGCATACATCCATTATGATAGCATGCAATGCATGAGTTCGAACTAGGAAAACATCACACCCTCTTTTTTACCAGCGAATTTGGCTTCCTGCCCACAAAACAGGCAATGCTTATTTAATTGAAAATTTTCCATTTGTGACCGAAGAAGTTCATTACTAGTACTAGCAGCTGGTTTTGTCCTTTTAAATTCTTCAATGCTGTTTGGATTACACTATGTTTTCCTACATTTAGAATGAACGGACTGTCTTTCTTGAATTCGTATATCACTTACTCTTGAGTCACTGGCTTTGTTTATTCCCTCACTTCCTTTGCTTCGTAATGTCATTGTTTGTTCATCAGATAAGTTCTTGTCACAAAGGACACATTTCACAACTACATTCTCATTCATGATAATTAAATCAACTCACAATAATCAGCACCTGAAACAAAAAAAAAACGTTAATAACGGTAACAAATAAAAAGAAACTGAGTGGCTTATGATGAAAAATAAAGACCTCAACATACATGTCAAATGCCTTTCTTAAGCTTATTACTGGTAAATATGTTTTTAAATGGCTTAAAATAACGTTCCTGATCCAGAAAACTTTCTATTTGATATATATTTGAAGTTAATCGGCGCAATATATGCATTTTATAGATTTCGGGAGTAAATCCAAGATGGCGACCAATATGGTGGCTTTCCCATACTTATATTTTTCTAGACTTTTGATATGTTGTTGGGGATATTATTCCATGTTTAAAAAACCTTACTTTATTTCTTTTACAATTAGTTTGATGTTCAACCTATTGTTCACCTAAAATTACTAGGCTAAAAAGCTTTCGCATGAAGTTAAAGTTATGGTTCACCTAAATTACTAATGGTTTTAATGAAAGGTTTCCATATGTTAAAGAAGCGGGCATTAAAAAAGAACTTCAACCTTTGATTTTGAAATATTTAAAGCTACTTCAGAAAATATTAGTCTATACTTTCCTAGTTCTGATTTATCGTTGGACTAAATGCTCCGAAAACGCTCACAGGAAAGAAATTATCATTTTTTTAAATCACATATAAATATAAACTAAGATGAGGCTTAACTGAGGATATTTTATCATGTCTTCTTACCTGATTGACATTTGTTCTGACATTTATGACTGATTCTTCTAAAGAGATCAATTAGTTGTAAAAAAAAACCATAGATGAACACTTTTAATCACCTATTTTACAAAGCCAATATAGAAAAATAACTACTAAAATATTTCAAAGCAATTAAATATGAATCATTATTTGAATAAATGGGTCCCAATATTTAAATTTCATTAGTAATTAAATACATGATTGTACAACATTAAAATGGGGATATAAACATAACTACGAGAAATATCTCCCCTTTCTTGGCAATCATACAAGTGGTAAATTATTGCATTTTCAATTATTACTAACCTGCTTCGGTGGCCGCATAGTCTAAGACGTCACTCCCGTGTTAGACTAGACTGCCGATGACAGGGAGATCGAGGTTTGAGTCCCGGTTGGATAGCTTTTTCAAAATAGTCTCCCACTTTTCCTCCACGTAAATGCGGGTACACTTAATCTCAACTAAACCTTTCTCATCCCAAACTCACTAGCGTAAGTAATAGTCTACATATGCGTATGATACGAACAAGTAGCAAGACGTGGTGCTTAGAAAATATATATTGTAATATATATAAATGCTCTCGTTCCTGTGTGCTTTTGAATTTAATTAGTTAAGCTAGTCCCTGTTTTAATAAAATCTCAACAGCTTGAAAACGGTGTCAAATTTGAATATATATTCAATCAAGTGGAAAATTATAATCTGGACATGGGAATTGAACCCGGTTCATTTTTCACTTAATTATATTTGATTAATCTATTATGACTGGGTGATATGATGGTGTAATGATATTGGTTTGGATTACTATAAAGTATATAAAAAGTCATGGATGAAGGTAATTTTTATTTAAAGTAATGTATGTAGAGTATCCTTTTAAGATTCATCCATGAAGAAACACGCGATTCTCAGAAATAGTGGGAAAAGGATTTTACCACTAAAATATATTTTTTATACCATGTCTCCTGTTAAAGGAACAACTACGTAGTATTTGGCAGAAGACGGCAATTCTCTATACCAATCAGAAGCTAGCCTTCACAAAACCTGTTGCCAGGACTCTTTCTATTAGTTAGATTTTACACTGTTGTTGAGGGGAGGAAAAGGCAAGGGGTATGTCATATATAAACCATTGTGCGTATGTTTAAGGCATCTCCGGGATCCAAACATCTACACCGGGACATCCCACCCACGCACAAGTCAGTCAGAGCCACACACTGGCAGTCAGTCTAACACAGTATAAAATAACTTACATTAATATCACAAGTGTGCAGTGATATAAAACATTTAATTAGAATATGTATACGTAATTAACAGGTGTCATTTAAATAGACCGTGTGTGAATAAAGAGCCATCAGCAGTTCTCTTTCTTCAATTTTATTAATATACCGATTTAATTGGTGCTCGAACACGGAGCTATAGACAGCTGGTTAAACGGTATCTTTTCCGTACAGTGATTATAGGCGCTCGATCACGGAGCTATAGAAAACCTGTACATCATCACAGCATTATTATATCAGGGAATTAATCCGTAGTGTTTCAATCGACGCCCAAAGAGGGGTGATTAATTCCATTGTGTTACAATTTACGCCCAAAGCGCTACTCCATTAATCTATAGTCTTACAATGGTTTAGGGGTAAGGTGTCGGACTTCTGTGCTGGGGGTGCGGGGTTCAATCTTCGGTCCCGGCACAACTTTATCTGATTGCCAAACCCTTCCTTCACCTTTGACAATACGTGTACAGTAGCACCATGGCTTCTTTGGTCCTGACTGACAGCTCACAGCTGACCGCTAAAAGCTTTGAAAAGTTACCAGACCAAATTATGTATCCCTACGCCGAACCATATGATTTGCAAAAACATGTGTTTAGCAGCTGTCACTTCTGACGGTCAAAATTTAGGTACATACCTAAATTTTCACTGCCAGAAGTCAGCTGTGAGCTGTCAGTCAGCACCAAAGAAGCCATGGGGCTTCTGTATTAATCACAACTTGTGAATGTGTGAAGTGCCAGGCCTTCATCGTGGTTCGGATCCCACGTTAAACTGTAGGTCCTCCATTTCATCTCACTATCACCCTACCATTACACAATAACGTAAGTGCGTATAACCCGACGTATAAGACGCGGCGCTAATAATAATAATAATATTATGACTGATCCAGTTGGCAATCATCACGTATCAGTTTGTGAAACGAATGAATTAAAAATAAAATATGTACATTTATTAAATTATTGATTAAAATTGTTTTTTATAAGGAAATCTAACCTGGGAACCTGGGAGCTTTCACTTTGCGTGCCAATGCTATAAAGAAGTGATTATCAACCTTTTTAGTGACATGCACCCTTTTCAACACATATCAGAATGTCATTCTCTCCCTCTAAGATTGCCCAACTCAAAAGTTGCATTCTGAATAATGTACATATAATATTGTAAACACCTTTTTTTCTATATTAGTACATAAATACATATTACTTTTATTATTTTTACTGTCGAGATTTACAATTAAATTAAAATTACCGTTCAGCAAGCCCAGTGACACAAACTAAACAAATTGTTTATGCAAAGTCTGAAATATTGTAGTTTGGAGATTTTTTTAACAGTTTTAGTCTGTGGACTTAATTCCCCCCTAAAACCTCAAAATTCCCCCCTGGTTGAGAACCACTCTCTTGATAATCAGATGTATTTCTTACACTTATATTAAAAATAAAAATACATACATATTAGCTAAATGTCCATTGAAACTTTGGCTCATTCGCTAGAGTGTATGTCTACCGATCTATGGGTCCCGGGCTAGATTCCCGGAATGGCCAAAAAACTTTTCATGGGGGAATTGTGGGTCCACCCTTCACAGTGATGAATTAACGGCCGGTGACTGGATGCTGTGGTTGTTCTAGTCTTAAGTTGGATAATAAGGCATATGGAGCTACGACAGGCCTAGCAAGCCAGAAGTGGGGGAAAAAAAAGGTATTTAATAAAATACTCACCCAGTTCACAAGCTGGAAACAGTAATGGATGTAAAACAAACAAAAATATTTCCGACCCCAAGTGTTAATTTCGATAGCCTATATTTGTCAGTCACATCCTCACTAGGTGAATAGTTAATTTATATTCTCTCGCAAATTATTGATACTTTAAACTATGATTAATGAGTTACAATGTGTATGGAAGGAATAAAAGTGTATCATAAATAAGTGTAGATAATTTTGTTAATCAATTCACATAGTAAAACATTCATTCCACTTGTCTTTCTTCCCCCCAGTAAAATGTCTGTAAATCATAGCAGGTCCTGTATCCCTACGAGATGTAATTTCTTCCTTTAACTCTTTCTTAATTTAATAATGGTTACAGAATTTATATTTTATCAATGACGTTAACGCTTTTTGAAGTAATATATACACTTTTTTGTATTGTATGAATTCTGAGACTATGCATGTACATTTGCTATAACGAAATTTAACTTTTGAGAAAGTCCTTAGTTTAAAAAAAGAAGATATTAAAACAAATTAAGTTCAGTGGCATTCAAGCTTCTAGCTGTGAATCTGCTTATTATCAAAACTCTAATGTTTTCTTCATAACTATTAACTGCTCTCAAGATGTGTCTTATTGTATTTTGACTAATCTTATCATAGAAAGGGTCAGCAGTCAATGAACCCACTTAAGTAAACAAAATATAAAGATAATCGATAAATAGGATTGATCCAAGTGGTGAGATTCTTGAAGTGTATAATTATTAATATAATTTTATTTTGATTTTAAATATTTGATTGCTTTATGAATTTCATCTTGTTGTGACAGCGCTGTAGTTCAAGTTTCTCTGGTTGATTTTTTTTATATATATAATTCTTCTTCTACTTTTCCCATGCATATTGCATTACAAATACCACGAATGTCTAAACTGTGCACACAAATAGATTAGGTCTACATGTTATTACCCGCTTCGGTGACCGCGTGGTCTAACGCGCTACTCTCGCAGTAGACTAGACTGCCGATTACGAGGTTTGAATCTCGGTTGGGTTTACTTAGGTTGGATTTTTCCAAAATGGTTTTCCACACTTTCTCTCTCCGTGCATATTTGAGTACACTTCCTCTAAATATAACCTTCCTAAAATCTTTATCGTAATTAGTATATAAGCGCATAGCCCTAACGCTAAAAAAAAACACGTTCTTAATAATCAGACGATGCCGTGGATCCCCCCGCATAGACCGTTCCACCTGTTCCGCAAAATAAACTGGCAATTTTAATTTATGATCCACAATACCAATTATAAATCGGTGCTTATATATTAACATGCATTCGAATGTGGGGGATTAAAAAAAAATCTTTATTTAGAAAACCGTAAACAGCGATTTTCAAAGACTTTATTTTGTCTCGATTTTTTATCGAGAAATAGTAATTTTGGGTGAACCGCAATCTAAAATGCTATTAACAATTTTTTATTTTATCTTGAAGTAGTTTTTGTAAATTATTTACTTAGTGTGCGCTCAGTAAATCTCTTATTTATTTAGTTCAGCCATTACTTTGTCTATTTGGTTTATATTACAAGAATCTTTTTGGCGAAAATTAAATTGTAAAATGTCCTTGGAAACGGATGTCTATATAGGATAAGAAACAAGAAAAATATTTAATTTTTAAAAGCAAGTCAATGCTGTTCAGGCGTAAATAGTAGAATGGGTGAGTATACCCGTCAGTGGAAGAGGGGACGTGTAATCAATCATCAGGTAAACAAGAGGTCTGGCAGGGTGAGCTGCTCAGTACCTTACCTATCTTTATATTCAGTAGATTTGCGTCTAAGTGTGATAGTGCTTAGAGTACTAAAGGGATGTAAGGAACGAGTTAAGGTCAATGTTTTTGCAGTTTTTATAACAAAACTTTTTGGTCAAAATACATAAAATATTTTTCCATTATAAACATAGTTTAATTTTCTTTATATGTTGATAGCAACAGTTTTTGAATATCTGTAATTAGTATGGTGGTATTAGATAAGAAACTTTTTGAATTAAGAGAAAAAGCTGTCATTAAATTCCAAGACATCCTTGACAAATATTCAACACCTGTTGATGTCACCATGTGAAGAAAATTAAACTATGTATATAATGGAACAATATTTTATGTATTTTGTCAAAAAAAAAGTTGTTGATAAAAACCTGCAATAACACTTACCTTTTCTCGCGTTCTTTACACACCCACCTTAAGCGCGTCAAGTGAAGATGCAACACGCTTCTCAAAATATAGTCAAGTTCACCAAGTAAGCAATATTGTTAAATTTGCCTAGAAGCACATAGAGCATAAGAACTCTCCCGGATGTGAAGGGGTCTCGAAACGTCTTCCGTCGAAAAGAGTGGGCTCTACTGTGAGCGCCACAGTAGTCACTCTCCGGGCGTCCTGGACACGTGTGTGCCCAGTAAATCTCTACAGGTACTCGCTCGAAAGAGTGAGTTGTCACTCCTAGGGGGCCTTCTCCCCTGTCCTTTTCTTGGAGTCTCCCTCCTCGTTGGGGGCGCTTCGTTGCCAAGGGGACCCGCCCTGAGATGTTGAGAAGGGTAGAGACCACCAAACTTTGTTTATGGCTCGAGGGGAGAGGAAGGTTTCATTTAGTGCCGGGACATTATTTCTCTCCTCTGTGGGCGGAGGCAGGATATACAGTCCAATTTTCATAGGAAGGGACTTATATGACAGCTACATAATATACTATATATAATTTCACTGGGGATGGGATGCTCGAATTATTCGAGATCTATGATGCAAATATTACTTTAAAATGTTGCCAATTTTATTTAGAATTTTGAACTATATTTTCTTAAATTAAAACTAAATTAACTATTATATATATGGGCAATTAATGCTTATTTTTTGAATATATCACTTAGAAACTAACTTAATTCTAGAAAAGAAAATATATCCAGTCTAGACTTCCGATTATGGGGAGATAGGGGTTCGATCCCGGTTTGGTATACTGAGGGTGGTTTTCCACTTTCCCTGAACCCAAATGATGGTATACTTCTTCTAAATTCTACCGTCCTCATCCCTAACACAGTGGTGTGAATATACATATAACCCTAAAAAATAGAAAAAAGTTGTGCTAAAAAAACAAAGAAAAACACCCAGTATTCCGGTCGTTAATTTATCAAAATCGAGCTTAACGAATTTCGACGGTTTTTGATAGGGGTCTTAAATCTTTTTAGTTCCGAGAGCCAAAGTTTCTGTCTCTTGTTGGCTCGCGAGCAGCAATACTGTACCCACAATATTGGGACTAAACCCTTTATTTATCTTTTGATGTCCCGAGTGTCTCAGTGGTGATGATAGAACTCAAACACTCCCGCCTGACTATGTTCGGACACCCCGACTATGTTCAAACACCCTGACTATGCTCGAACACTCCCGACTATTCTCGAACACTTCCGACTATTCTTGAACACTCCCGACTATGTTAGAACACTCCCGACTATGCTCGAACACTCCCGACTATGTTCGAACACTTCCGACTATTCTCGAACACTCCCGACATTGTTAGAAAACTCCCGACTATGTCCGAACACTCCCGACTATGTTCGAATACCCCGACTATGTCCGAACACTCCCGACTGTGTCCAAACACTCCCGACTATGTTCGAACACCCCGACTATGTACGAACACCCCGAATATGTCCGAACACTCCCGACTATGCTTGAACACTCCAGACTATGTCTGAACACTCCCGACTATGTTTGAACACCCCCCACTATATCCGAACGCACCCGAAATAGAACTTTATCCCTTGTCTACTAGCGTTAGCATTTGTCGATTCAAGGTAAATTTGTACAAAAATGTATTATTTTTCTTCACGTATAAAGCAAAAATAGTTTATAAAATAACTTTAAATACGTATTTATTTTATCATTTATTTATGTAAGATATACATCTTTATTTGTCGTTTTTTTCTCTTGAAATAATTGTTTAATTTTCATGAGCCAGTGGTTCGCGGGTTGACCCCTTACGGTCACAGAAAATTGAACCTGATACCCTTAAGATAGCAGATAGACACGTTACTAGATGAGCTAAGGTGTCCAATCCTACACTATTAATTATAAGATTTTAGTTTATTGTATGGATGGGAAAAAGAATGTACAGCCAAACGATAACGAGTTTGTCTCGGTGTCCGCCCCAAACCATTCATCAACACCCTTAAGTAATTAATTGAGATATCAGGGAGTAGATTAGGTATCGTTAGCAAGAAATCTCACTCATCGTGAAGCAATAATTAGCCCGATGTTCGAGGCGAGATAACGCCACTTCTGGAGTTAATATTGTGCCCGGTGTTTATCTGGGACCTATCGATATTCTCGCCTGCGAGGAACCGAGCTATTTAATATATTCATAGGAGCCTTCCAACGAATATAGAGATACTGTTAACTCAACAAAATATGGCAGGAGAGAGAGAGAGAGAGAGAGAGAAAACCAATTTGATTTCAATTTAAAGGCTTTAGCTCGTTGGAGTGGTATGAAATTAGATTGTACGTTATCAAGGTATTGTCTTCCATATCGATAATAATCCTGTGTACTCAGCGTTTGGTTGGATGATTGCTCGTATTTGCCAACAAAACGGTTACAAGAGGAAAATATTAACCGCCCCGCAGGTGGCGAAGCAATTCTTAAAGTCATCGAGTGATTAAAATAAAGCTTTGCTTAGATTTATTTTTAATATTTCAATTGTTATATGTTATTTATTTATTGTTTTGAAATCTGTCAAAAGCCCGATTCATCCCTCTCCGTGTAAAGCTAAAGCGATGTGAATTTATCTCGAAAATATTTTTTACTTTGGAGTGGTATAAATGATGATGATGATGATGATAATAATTTGTTTTAAAAAATATAGGTTATCTTTCTTTTTAAATTATCAATTTGACAAATTTGCTCTTAACTACCCTCCACACCCCAAAAATTGAAGAATAAGTTGGTATTAGGGGTATGTCTTGGAAATAAACATAAAACATCTATTCATATTATAAAATAAGGATAAACGGCGACTTTGCATTATTTGGTCTTGTCGCATCCCTTTCTCTCCTAACCCCAATGTCGAAAACAAAACAATATCCATAGCACCCCAATAAACCTTGTTTTGGCGCCAAATTACGCACATACTGTAGATTTCCCGCGCTAATATTATTGTCTGCGAGGGTGGAGGGCTTAAGCTGGCTAAATCACACTTTTTTTTAGCACCGCATCTTACTACCCGTTCGAGTTATACGCCTATATATTAATTAAACGAATGTTATAAGGATTAGGAAGATTAATTTAGAGGAAATGTACCTGCAATTACGTGGAGAGAGAGAGAGAGAGAGATTGGAAAACCATTTAGGAAAATCACCCTAAGTATATCCGGTCGGGATCTAATTTTGATCTACCTGTCTTCGGAATTCTAGTTTAGTGCGAGAGTGGCACCTTTAAATTTATTAACTGGCTGAGATTATAGTTAGGTTGTCATAGTAATTATATTTTAGACTATATAAAATAAATAAAAGTAGAATGTCGCCTTAATTGAGATAAAATAGAGGTTTCTGGATGCCCACTTTATCAATTCTAAGCAAGGATGAATCGAATTATGTAAAATATTCCTGAAGCCAAATTGAAGTTTGGATATTAAAAAAAAGTTTTGCATAAAAAAAGTATATATATTTTGCATAATTACACATATTGCAAACATAATTTTAACGTATTCCGACCAAAGCTAATAAATAAAGTTATTATAAAATATCAACATGTGATTTAATTAATCTAGATTTTTGTCATGTTACCATTAATTTGTGACGCAAAATATGACAGAACATAGATGTTTGTTTTAACTTTAATGATTATTAATAAATTATATTTATTACATTATGTATTAAGTTACTGTGTAAAAATATTTTAACGATATTGAAAACAATAGGTTATTACCTTTTTACGAAACTTTATTCAAACAATGTTTGTGAAAATCGGTTACCCTATGAAGGGTTTCGAAATTACATGGTATTTATATTAAATACTTCACAGGACACAAAATTAATTACTGTGTATGTGACAATAATAAAGAACCAATAATTATGTTTGAAAGACATTCACATCATTATTTTATATTTTTCTTGAAATCATAGTCGGAAGGAAGGGGGAACATTGGTCAGCAGTGAATATCGCTTGCTGTCCGACACCCTAGCTCATTCGGTAACGTCTTTATCTACTTAGCTAAGCGTCCCGGGTTCGATTCCAGGCATGCCCGAACAATAAATCATTGGTGAAATGTGGGCTTCCCCCCTTTACAGTGACGAATTAACGGCCGGGGGATAGGTGTTGTGTCTGTTCTAGATTTAAGTTAAAGTTGTGTGCTGATATAAACAGTTGGTTTAGAAAGTGCCGGTTAAATACCTTAAATAAATTAAATAAGTAACTCTTATCACATGTCACAGGTCCACCAGTCCTGCAGTTGTGTAATCGTGTTAGGTCATCTTTGTTACCATAAAGGTTAAACAGAGTGTACCTATTTTATTTTTTTAATATTTGTTACCATCGCAGAGGTCAAGTAGACTTTGAGGAGCAATCGTATAAATGTTACTCTTGGCGCTTTGTTTTCATGATGGTAGTAACGGTTGGTAGCTCTCGGATATATTCTTGTTGAGGTTAAAGTGCACACTTGAGGGATGTTCTGAGGCTGATTAAAGATATCGTATGTAGGCCTCAAGTTCCCGCTTCATTGGTCGAATGTTCTAATTTAAGGTTTCACTATCGTGTTAGACTGGCCTGTTGGTGGCGGAGAGATCTGAATTTAAAATATCAGTCGGGTCTACTGAGGGTGGTTTTCCCTCATTTGTTTATCCCTCTCCTTCTACTTAAACGCTTCCTTCCTCGTCCCCACCCCGTTAGAGTAATCTACATAGGCATGTAACCTGAATAGATAGTAAGACGTGATAAAAAAAAGGGTTAGTTTATCACATAAAGTAAATATTGTATCTATATATAAAAAATAGATGGACCTTAGTTTTATGTATCCCTGAACTCAAAATAGCGGATCTAACAATCCCATTTGTCCCAGAGGCTTTAGCGGAAATGGTTTGACGTATTTCATTCAATCTTGATATTTAGATGTTAAATGTTCTTAGCTAAAAGTCAAATCGTGATTTATATTCAAGCCCTAAAATTAAATGTAGTAGAGTGATGATTGATTTTTGAAAATTCAAAAATTCTACATATGATTTTGTTCACATTTAATTTACGGGGAGTGTTTTATATTATAAATAATAATGTATATTCGTAAAAAAAAAATTAGAAAGAAGTTTGGTGACTATTTTTTTGGAAATTTTATATATCATATTTGTGGCTAGTTTTGTTTAAAGTTCTTATTTGAAGAGCCATTATAAAAATAATATTTGCTTTGCAGAGAAAAACTTTGTAAGAGGTAGCTTAGCGCTCAACTATTTTAGAATATTTTTTGTTGCCATCATAATATATATGAGAAATAATGTCCGATTGCATCCTAACATATATTAGTCTACTTTTTTTTCTTTTTTTTTTTGCGCTACTGTGTCTCACTATTAATTCATAATAATAATAATTATTATTATTGGGTGTTCTCTCTAATGACAGGTCTATTCCTTTTGTAAGTGAGCTTAGACTGCCAACAAGACCCGTCCTCTGTCTCCTCCTTTGGCTCCTTGAATTTTCTTCTTTCCTTCAAGTCATCCAATATTTGAATCCTCCTCCTTCCTAATAAGTTCATCTTTCCCCACCCTTGCCTTCTATGACGTCGTGCAGAAGACAGTTTGTCCTAAGGAATTTTCCGATCCAGTTTGTATTGTACCGAAGAACCACATCCAAAATACTTTTCTTCTTACCCACTCATCTTAGGACTTGTTCATTTATCACCCTGTCTGTCCACATGATCTTCTTAAGTCTTCTTCAGCACCGCATTTAAAAGATCTCCAAGTATTTATTTTATATATTTCTAAGAGTCAAAGTTTCTGCTACATTCAGTGCGATGCTCCATATGTAGCCTTTCATAAGTTTTTTCCTTAGTTCCAAACTCAACTTGCTGGTCGGCAGTAACCTCTTCTTGTTGAAAGTTTCCTTGGTCATGGCGATCCTTGACCCAATTTCCTTGGTACAATAAGCATCCTTTGTCCGCAATCTTTCAGGTACTTGGACTGCTCTATGTTTACCAACTCCTGGTTTCCAATTTTGATTCAAAGAGGTTCTTAATATACATCAAAACAAACACCTTTAATTACATTAATGGCGTAGGAATAATCCAGGTAGAGTCTAGAGGAAGACACTCTAATATGTATCAAAGGAATATTGGGAACAATATACCCAAACGGGATTTGAACCCCGATATTCTCATCATCGACAACCCAGTCTAGTGCGAGAGTGATCAGCTAGACCAGAGATGAGAAGCTTTTGGACATTGGAAGGCCACACATTTCATATTGGTCTACAATAATATTTGCCAACATATATAATATACCTTACCGAAATATAAATTAATGACTTTTTTAGGAACCCACACAAGAGTGAACGGTTTGTTAGTTGTTATTTCCCCCCCGCGTTTTGTACGTAGACAAAATTAAATTTAATATTTAGCTCGTTTATGAGAACCTTTTGATTCAACGAGGATAAGTTAAAAACAAATGCGTTTATTATATAATAAGAGGGGAACTTTTTTTTTTTAGTTAACGAATTATAAAATCTTTGACAAAAACAGTTTTTTCGCCTTTTCTCGAATTTGTTCTCCATGGATCTGGGTCCAATTTGAAAGTCAACTTTAGATAAGTATTATACAAGTATAGGACTACTTAAAAATATATCAGCATGTAATAAGGATTATAAAAATAATCTAACAGAAAAATAATAAATAAAGAATGGAGTTTTACACGCTAAACATAGAACAGTTAATAAAGTGTCTTCCATAATCGACGTCACGCTTTTTTTCTTACTTTTTTTTTTGCCCTTACTTCCCTCATGTAGACATTATAGCTCCCCCCTCCGTCCCTCTCAACAGCGTTACGTGGTTTGTGGATGACCTCTAAAACACTTCATGTTATTATATTGTAAGAATACAATTAATTAAAATACACGTGGTTTTAGACTCTTATAATTTATAAAATGAAGATAGCTGACCAAATAGGCTAAACGGCCGCACCGATCATCTCAAAAGGCCACAGGTTTCTCATCCCTGCACTGGACCATTCTATAATAATAATAATAATAATAATAATAATAATAATAATGGCGCGTCTGGGCTACATCACTCGTAGCCCAGCAGGGGAAAGATAATCCAGTACTAATGTACCATTGTCCAGGGGACTCCCCAAATTTACTAGTCTTACATCCTTTCCATGGAGGCTCTTTCCAAGTCACAATAAGTTGAGGGGAGTATGAGGGTATCGAACCAGTGGAAACACTTAAAACCCAACTTAAGACAAATTAACTAAACCTTGGTGACCGTTGGGGTGCTTCCCCTTTCGGGAAAAATACCCGAGCTACAAGCTGGGAAACGAACCCATGACACCTAAGCTCGCAGCTAGCTAGGTGCACTGACCACTTCACCACCATTCTATTACCGATGTTAGTGCAGGGTGTACAGCATCCAGGAAAACCGGAATTAGCCGGGAATTAGAAGTGGTCGGGGGAAAAACGGGAATAAGTCGGGAATTTGGTTAATTACACAACAAATATGGGAAAATGTTGTTTTACTCAAAATATAAACTTTTATAATTTTCTTATTCCTAGTAGACTATGTTAGCAAAAAAACCTGTTTTTTAATCTTAAAATGTATTACCATTCATAAAAAATATCAATAAAACAACATGGGAGAGGTATGTGGTAGAAAGGTGTGACGTAATTTTAAGTAGGAAATTTTAGGAAATCAGGAGAAAAGTAGAGAATTTCATTGGTCAAGTTGAGTATACGCCATGTTTAGTGTTTATTTTAAAATTATTGTTTCTTTCTTTTCAGGTGAGTCTCACTACGCATAACACGACCTTCATTACTCTTTAAGGTCAGGAAGAATTAGACTAAAATATGATGTTTTTCTTCGAAAAACAACTTCTATTTTGTGTATCAATACAAGGTGAGTCGTTCATATCATAAGCAATCTAACTTTCTATATTTAATAATAAATACACGCAGGTATGTTCTATTCTTTTGTATACACCTACAGTCCATTTATCATTTAAACGACATTATCTGATAGATAAACAAGTTTCTAGATCTACTCATGTAGTCATACGTCAAGTCATCTGATCTCTAGCTGTCACTTTGTATAAATCTTATCAATACCTTTAAAATTACACTAATGATCAGGACCTGGATTTTTATTGACGTATAAGTGATAAAAAAAAGTCATATAAAATTACCTCAAAATTCTAAAAATATAGACTTCATTTTTTCAAAATAAATTACCTAAAAATTTAAGCAAAAACTCGAAATAAATACACACGAATAAATTAAACACGTTCTTTACAAAATTGTAAACTAAAAAATATATTTGCAATGAAAAGTCTAACAATTAAATTTATGCTTTCTGCTAAATATAATATTGATTTATTCGGAAATAATAGTTACCCCCTCCCAACGCAAACCTCTCCAGGCTTTTTGCACTGTCTCGCCAAGAACGTGTATTTTACAACCAAACAAGGAGGGTACAAAGAACATGGTATACAATATCTTCTCACACTGGTAGAAGTTGGTTGATACAATGTATACATTTACAAAATATCGAAAAATATACTTATTTAACCTTGATGTCTTTATATTACTCAAAAATACCAAAATATACTTAAAAATTAGCTATAAAATATACCTTTCTTCGACCAAAGTTGCAAGAACAGAGTCCATGTACTTATGAAAGATGACATTTCAAAATCCGGACCCTGATAATAATATAGTAAAATGTTATCAAAGTTGATAGCACAAACAATAATGTTTGTATTAAATAAAAACACCTCCTACAAGAATCCTACTCTAACTGTAACTAAACAGGGGAGTGACTAACTGGATGACGATTTTGAATATAACAATATCAGTGTGTACTTCACAGTTGTTTAAATATATCATATAGCTCAGGGGTTTCAAACTTATAGTACCCGACGCGACGGCTACAATTGAATCCACGGGTCTAGTGGCATTATAATCGACTAAGGGGTAAAATAAATAGGACTCTTTTTCATCAAGACTTGTTTCATAACTCCGCAAATATGATTAAAATGTCGTTGAAATGAGCTAACATCATATTTTAACACATTTGATTCTATTAATAAAACTCAGTCTATAGGGTCCCTAGGTAGTTGGAATCTTTCGACTTTATTTTAGTGTGAACCATATTTTTAAATAACGCATCGAGAATTAAATATTGCGTTAGAGCAGAACTTCTGCGTGGCAATTTATCGCTTACCGAGGCGCCCCCTCCCCTTCTTTTTAAGTTTTTATACAAAAAAACACTTTTGAGACCAAATAAATAAATTATTGCTTCAGTAAATACATTTAGTTTAATTTTATTCCTACTTTTTTGGTAACTCAACTCAACTTTGTGAGGATAAAATGAGGAGCTACTTGAATGCAAATGTAGCGGCTTCGGTTTATTAAACTGAGATTAACGGCGGAACGGTTCGTTGAGCTGAACACATGGCACTTTCTATTTGCTGAAGTTGGCACAATATTCTTTGTTTTTAGCACTGCGTCTTACTACCCGTTCTGGCTATACGCTTATGTATTAATTACGCTAATGGTTTCAGGGATTATACATATTATATTTGTAGGAAGTGCACCCACATTTGCGGGGAGGTCTAATAAAAAAACATTTGGGAGAAACCGCCCTTAGTAAACCCAACCGAGATTCAAACCTCGATATTCCCTTCATCGGAAGTCTAGTATACGGCGGGAGTTGCACGTTAGACCATGTGGCCACCAAAGTAGGTGGCACTATATTCTCCAACAGACGGCGGTCGGTATGGCTCGATTGTGGTCTGACGCCATGGAGTTATTTGTTATTTTCGGTAATTACTGACATGTATAATGTTCATAGCTTTTGTCTATTACTCTAAAGGTATTATCACCCATCCCCTTTACCCTCCCCTAGAATGACATACCATTGTCCATTGCCTTAATGACGTGGATTACACGTCATTGGACACAGCCAATAAATGTGAGGTATATTGTACGTTTGTTCAGGATACCTGTCATGTTCATAATACCTCGTTTTCGGGCTTAGTTTGTCAATAAGTTAAGAGTAACTTTGATTGGTTCGACCAATTCATTCGTTTGGGCGCTTGTTTTTTGATTTCCCTCGAGTTTTATTCCAGTGTTTTCCTCTGTGGCCCCTGATTGTACGCAACCCAAACAGCGGGGCATGAGGGATGTCAGTAGAAAAGTGATCCAAGCTACAACGTTTTATTTCCCTTTCTCTGTATTTTTATACTGTCCAATTTCATTGGAAGAACTTTAGGAGAAAATACTTTTTTTTTGCGGCTAACATTGATAACATTTTACTATATTATTAATGTTATTTTGTTGGTAGTTATGAATTTATAATATCTATCAAAAATGACAGCTTGACACATTACCCTTTTCTCGCATTCCCTACACTCTTACCTAGTAAGGCGACTATAAAAATTATAATTCCTTTCAGAAAACCCGGAAAATAAAATAAATTTTGTATTCATAAAATAGTGGCAGCCCTATATCATTCACCTGCATTCTCCTGGAAAGAGAATTATCATACCTGCTTTGAATTTAATTTTATCCTCACCAAGTCACGATAAGGACTCACCACAACATTTCCGGTGATCGTAACGATCGTAGAATGTTGAGAGAGTACAAAACAATGAGCTTAGACATGAAACAATCATCATAATTATCATAATCTAAACGTAATTTCTTAAGAATAGCAGAAAGATCCCTCCAAGCACGTATTTCGCTTCTGTAAATTATCTACATAAACCAAAACAAAAAAGGACGACCCATTAAAAGAAACATCCGTTGACTGTTCATAAAGAGCTCGTCCAATTAGGAAACAGGTCGTTACTTTAAACCTTCTACAAGGTCGTCTATTAAAGAATTCCTGTCAAGAGACAAGATAGCTTGTGTGTCGTCTTGTGTTTTCCGGTCCGAGGGAATGGGAACTGTATAAGGACCCCGGCCACAGGAAGTGCGTAACGTGAGTGCGCGCGCAGTCCCCATTCATTAGTTGTCAAATGTGAAGGAGGCGCTTCCTTCCTATTTTACACGTGCTAACCACTTCGCATGGCAAAAGGGACGAGCGGACGTAAAGGATGGGAGGGGGATATTCTCATGTATGTGTTTTTTTTAATCACCGCGTCTTACTATCTGTTCAGGTTATACACTTGTTATTCAACGAGCTATTTTAAATCTTCTCACAACAGTCAAAGAAGACGTCTGCTAGTATCTAGCTTTACAATGCATGCGTAATATTAGTCTATTTGGTTTTGTATTATTATTATTATTATTAGCACCGCGTCTTACTACCCGTTCGGGTTATACGCACTTACGCTAATGTGTAATGGTAGGGTGATTGTGAGATGAAATGGAGGACCTACAGTTTAACGTGGAATCCGA
The DNA here is from genome assembly GCA_902141375.1 of Timema poppense. Taxonomy (NCBI): domain Eukaryota; kingdom Metazoa; phylum Arthropoda; class Insecta; order Phasmatodea; family Timematidae; genus Timema; species Timema poppense. The sequence goes on along the minus strand of CABFOV010003777.1, from coordinate 13,603 downwards.
ACCACGGTGGAGGCCTGGCATTCCTCACATTCACAAGATGTCTTGTCAGAGGTGAAGGAAGGGTTTGGTAATCAGATAAATCTGTGCCGGGACCGAGGATTGAACCCCGGCCGCCAGCATAGAAATCTGACACCTTACCCCTAGACCGCCAGGTCACCTTGGTTTTGTAGTTTGTTTTGGTCTCCCAAAGAGAATTTCTCGAGCAGATTTGACTAAGATGAACCCATTTAAATTAAAACAGTTTGAGCTAATATGCCTGAAATATTGTAATTGGCTCATATCTTGCCACGTTTCTGTTCTGTTTTTTTTAACGTGTATATTAACAAGCTCCTGTCAGAGGTAGCCATATTAGTTGTACTTTATAGGCCAAATAAAGTTTTCAGTTTTATTTAAATTATCTTCAACTAAATGTATTAATATTGATTGAGACAAGCCTGGTTTCACTTACGCTGCATAATCATCAGGCGTAGTTCTGCCACCTGGCAGGTCCACCTATGATACTCCTCCAAGTCTCTCGATTCTAGGTTAGTCAAGGTGACCTGGCGGTCTAGGGGTAAGGTGTCAGACTTCTATGCTGGCGGCCGGGGTTCAATCCTCGGTCCCGGCAAAGATTTATCTGATTACCAAACCCTTCCTTCACCTCTGACAAGACATCTTGTGAATGTGGGGAATGCCAGGCCTCCACCGTGGTTCGGATTCCACGTTAAACTGTAGGTCCTCCATTTCATTTCACTATCACCCTACCATTACATATTAGCGTAAGTGCGTATAACCCGAACGGGTAGTAAGACGCGGTGCTAATAATAATAATAATAATAATAATCTAGGTTAGTCTCTTGGTGTTTTAGTATCATCCCTCCAACCTTGAGTAAATCCGGCATCTGCTATCTCCTTCTTCCACTTCCTCTTTTCGCATTTATCATTCCTTCAATTGCAGTCCTCAGCAGGCATTCCTTTCTCATCCAAAGTCCTAGCCACGTCATCTTTCTTTCCTTGATTGTTTCTATCATTTGTCTCTTTTCTCCAATTTCTATAAGAACTTTCTTGTTTTTAGTTCTTTCCTCCTCCCAGCTTACTTCTCCCATTCTCCTCCAATTCTACATTTCCAGCGCTTTTAACCTTCTTCCATCCTTACTTCCTTAACGCCCATGTGTCTGCACCATACAATACCACACTCCAAACGTAGCATTTTTCTCATATTTTTCTTAATTATTTATTTAGACTCGCTTAGTAAGTTCCTCTTATTAAATCCTTCCTTCGCCATAGCTATTTTCGATCTTATTTCCATTGAACAATGTATTACTTCATCGATAGTGCTCCTTAAGTACCTAAATTATTCCACCTGTCCAATATATTCTCCTTCTAGTATGATGCGTATCCTTTCTCCTTTTCCTCTGAGTATGATACTCTTTATTTTTATCATTTTCATTCCATATTCCTCGCATTTGATTTTAATATCGTTTAGCATCTCACTCACTTTTTCCTTACTATTTGCTATAGCTACCAATTATCATATCATCGTTCGGTGAATAGTAAACTTGAAAGTTCCTTGTTATTAAATTTGATTCTAACGGGCTTGTTGATTCTAAACAGCAATATAATTTTTTGTGTATTTTTCTCTTAATTGACTAATATAAGCCATTTTAACTTTAAAAAAAATTGTCACCACTACTTTAAATAATATTAAATTTTTACGAGAAAAAAAAATTTCCAATCCATATTTAAAAAATAATCATAAATTGATAGCATTATTAAATATAGATTTTAAACTCAAATGCAATGGTTAGTTTAAATTTAACTGACATTTTTTTTCTCAGAATCGTAAACCAAACACGCCTCTTACAAATTTTATGTTAAACTAAATTGGTGATCTATTGATTTTAATAAACCTTTGCATCAATTAAAATAGGTGGCATTGTCCCTTAAACAGTCCTTAAAATTTAGTAACTAATGACAATGAAATACATTGTTGACGTAAAATGTAATGTTAATGTACTGTACGTAGAGTGCACAAAAGCAGGGGATTTAATTCCGTTCCTGTGACGACAGGATATTTGGTAATTGATTGACGGTAATTGCTGCGGTGACGGACGATTGCGACTTGCGATAATAATGTTATGTGTCAAAAGTGCGTGCGCGTGAAAAGTCAGTTGGGGACTTAATAATCGTATTAGGCAGAGGTAGAGAGGAGGGGAGTTTTATGATCAGCGTCGGGACGCCTAGTTCAGTAGCGTCGTTACAAGTTTAATCGTTTTTTAATAGTAAATTATATTTAAAGTCAGATTCTATCTTTTACAACAAGTAAATACACTACTTTTTTTTAACCCGCTCCGGTGGCTGCGTGGTCTAACGCAGGGGTCCCCAATTATTTTTGATGGTGATCCGTTTGAAAAACTCGACATACTTCCGCGTTTCGACAAAACTTTAACAGTGACTCAAGTTCAACTACTAATTAGAAAACTTTGTCCTTTCCTTTTAGTTGTTTTACTTATTTATTATTGCGGTCCTTACATGTCTACTACCCGCCCAACACCAAAATGTCATTTCTCCTGTTTATCGCTATCTCATCAAGGTCCTTAAAAATGTATATGTGGTCCGGATGTGGAACATAGTCCGCCATTTGGTAACCACTGGTCTAACGCGCTACTCTCGCAGTAGACTAGACTGCCGATGACGGGGAGATTGAGATTCGAATCTCGGTCGAGTGTAATGAGGGCAGCTTTCCAAAATGGTTTTCCACCCTCCCTCAACGCAAATGTGGCTACATTCCTTAAACCATTAGCGTAATTAGTGCATAAGTGCAGGGGTAATTCAATGAAGTGCTAAAAAAATTAATTAAAATATTTTTAAAATAATTGTAAAATATATTTTATAAGAAGTGTTTTAAAAGTGCTCCACGCTTAGACTGGTTTTGGTTAGAAGATATTTTTAGTAGAGTAAATAGAAAGTTAAAATTAAGAAAGAATTGAATTTAGAATAAATTGATTTAAAACGTATTATCATGTAATGATACAATGTGGCGCAACATTGCAAAACAATAAGTTTTAAAGCAATTCTAAATTCAATTCTTTCTTAGCTTTAAATATTATTTGTGTTATTATATATATATATATATTATTTATCAAAAGTGACAGCTGCAGATAACATGACTTAATGTATGAATATATTTTAAAAAAATCTATAACTTTAGTAACTTTCAAATACTGTCATCATAGTAGGTCTACACCTCTACACCTACACCGACTATCCGATTGCTTACACTAAGTATTGGTAGAATTTAAAGGAAGTGTACCCGCGTTTGTATGGAAGAAGAGTGTAGAACCATTTGGTTGAAACATCTCAGTAGGCTACGCCCAGCTGAGACGTAGGAGGCTTAATAAATATCTGGAAGATTAATGGGATAGGAACCTGTGTTTTAAACATATACGTTAAATATTTTATTAGCTCCTAAAAAAAGTATTAATAACATGTATTTTCAATTTTGTATTTCAAACACTACTTAACTGGAACCTAATTAAATATAAGTTTTTTGGGTCAGTAAGTTGTTTAAATTAAGGGTTATAAATTTTCAATAATGTAATCAATGTTTACAAATATCCCTCTTATAGTTTATTATGAACACAATATATTGTTTGTATTTGGTTTTCTTGAAGCAAAGTTCTAGTCGGGATAAAGAAGGCGAGTGCTTTTGTCGGAATAGGAGATAAGAGGCAGCTGGTAAATAATACCTGTGAATGGGAGGGGGGAAGTCCCTCGTGGACATTCCCCACGTGAGGGGTTGTACACACACAGACACGTAGACATTAGTACAGGCATGACCAAAATACATTTTTCCGCTTTTGAGAGTTAAAAAGATAACGACTCTTTAGAATACGAGTAAATATGAAGGGTCCCTCCTGATGTTAACCAACTTAGTAGCTCACGTTACTAATGGATGTTTTTTTTTATTGGACCGCGTCTTACTGCCCTTTCGGTTGATAGGCCTATATACCAATTACACCAATGTGTTTGGAATTAGGAAGATTGAATGTAGAGAAATTGTATCCGCATTTGCCTGGAGATATAGTAGAAAACCATTTAGGGGAAACTAACCTTGGTACATCTGACAGGGATCGAACCCCAATCTTACCGTCTCTATTGCGAGATTAGCACATTTGACCACGCGTTTTTCCGCAAGTAACATAAGAAATTTATTATATTAGTATTTAGTAAAAATATGTGCATGTATATATAATAAATTAATATTTATGTTCAATAATGTATTACTGATTGAAGTATATGTTATTGGATCGAGAAAGACTTTGAAATAATCCCCTTGAATTTGGAAAAGAGTTTTATCAAAAAGTTTGAATAAGTCTTACTGTAAACTTTTTTCCCCCACCAGACTATATTGACTATAGTTTTCAATGGCCTCCTCCACTACCTCTAGAATAGGTGAGGGGGTTATTGGGGGTGTAAGGGGTGACTGCTACTATTGAGAGGTTCCAGGAGTCGATATGTTTATCGCGGGAAAACAGATTGGACAATGCGACATGCGATTTATCACAGTCGCGGATCTGAATACGTTGCAAAGGGAAGGGGAGGGGGCGAGGCAGCGGAGCGCTGCAACACTCCGCAAGAACCCACCATGTCCACGAACATTTCGGAACGGAGCGTGGTCGAGAATGGGTGGATACAGAGATACATTACTATCTGCAACCTGCTTCGGTGGCCGCATGGTCCAAGACGTCACTCTTGCAATAGAATAAAATGCTAATGACGGAGAGATTGGGGTTAGAATCTCGGTCGGGTGGACTGAGGGGGAGTTTTCTAAATGGTTTTCCACTCTCCCTCCACGTAAATACTGATATACGTCCTCTAAAATTCAACGATCCTAACACATTAAATTAGTTAGAACATAGGTGTAATCCTGACGAGTAGTAAGACGCAGTGGAGAAAAAAAATGTATATTATTTGCAGAGTCTTACTACCCGTATTGGTTAAACACTTACAATACAAACTACGCCAATGCAGTAGGAATAAGGAATTTAGAGCTTTAGAGGAAATGTAGCGTATTTGCGTGGAGGGAGAGTGGGAAACAGTTGAGAGGGTAACAAAAACCATCTTCAGTATACCCGACTGGGGTTCGAACCCACAACAGAAGTTTGAACCCTTGACCTCTCCGTCACCTGCCGTTCAGTGCGATACGAAACTGAGAGTGACGCGTTGGACTGCGTGACCATCGATACGGATGAGAAATAGTTCACACAGTGACTGATTGGTCAATCTTTGCTTTTGCTCACCAAAACAGCTTTTAATATAGACTCTGAGGAAAAAATCCAGCATAAACAATCAACAAAAAATATATTATAACTTTCAGTTTCGAAAATTTTTAATATATTGGATTCCTGTTTACTTCGAATTGAAAAATCGGACTTCACACACCCCGTCCTTAATATTACGTAAGGTTTTTTTTCGTGGTATTTGACTCACCCCCTTCCGCCGCCCACAAAAGGGATCGTACAATGTTCCGTCCCCCTTCCCATATTTTAATAGTTTGATTACTTTTAGACATAAGGATTGATAATAAAGCGAGTGTTGTGAAATTTTAGAATACTTTAATTACAGTGAGTAGATGTAATATAGGCCTAAGTGAAATTTTAATTTTATTTTCTGATAAAAAAAGAGAAAATATAGATTTTATCTCACCATAAACCTTGATTAAAATAACCTTACGTAAGATGGAGTCTGTCCCTCGCCCCCACCATCCCGTAAGAAAACTTAAGAAAATACTGAAGGCCCCCCTCGCCCCTCCCCCCACAAACCCCATACTCACACGTAATTCATGGACGACCCCATTGTAAGCTGTTGAGGTACCTCTTAAAGGAGATAACAGGTTTTTGCACAAAGATTGTATTTTGTGTGCGCTGCTTGAGAACTCGATATATAATACCTTTTATAAAATTTACAAAAACATACTTCGGCCGCATCACTACTAGTTGTTTGCAAGACAAGTTTATATATAAATTATACACGGGGCACTTTGGAGATACATTCCTAACCTAACATATGTTCTCTTGTGTTTGGGATCCAAGATGGGGAAAAAACAAACGTTCGAATTGGTTTTGTAGAATAGAAGTAACCTTAAAAAAAACTGGGGTCAAAAGGGGAGGGGGAAAATGTTTTTCCATGCATAAACAAGTAACATTGAGATTGCCAGTGTCCCCGCACGTAGAGAGGATACCGTGCACAGGGTGGTCCACAAGTGAGGAGACATGTTTTGATATATACAGTGGGGCCCCCGTACCCTCTGATTCACTATCCGAGGTTTCAGTTATCTGCGATTTACCACTACCCATTTTATTTATTTTTAATATTATTATTAGCACCGCGACTTACTACCGTTCGGGTTATAAGCACTTACGCTAATGTGTAATGGTAGGGTGATTGTTAGATGAAATGAAGGACCTATAGCTTAACGTGGGATCCGAACCACGGTGGAGGCCTGGAATTCCCCACATTCACAAGTTGTGATTAATACACGTCTTGTCAGGGGTGAAGGAAATGTTTGGTAATCAGATAAATATTTGCCGGGACCGAGGATTGAACCCCGGACCTCCAGTACATAAGTCCCGACACCTTACCCCTAGACCACCAGGTCACCTATTATTTTTAATTAAATACAAAATTGATTTGTAAGCCACCCCATCGTGGTCATTGTGCTATCATATCACCGTGATCATTATTTTCATCGTCATCAGTGATTGTTGCAAAAAGAAGAATGGAGAATAGTAAGCACACTGTAGTGTACAGTACACGTTATTATTATTACCTTATTTAATGTCGGTAATGTCCTATTGTGAATAATGTAGCAATTAAACTTTACCGTATTTATGTGTTACATGAATATCACGTTACTTATATAATAGTTTGTTACTATCACGTAACTGTGGTAGATCTAGGAACGTATCACCCGTGGATATGGGGCTGTGTGTGTGTGTGTGTGTGTATATATATATATATATATATATATATATATATATATATATATAT
>CABFOV010003776.1:40699-61087 GCA_902141375.1 Timema poppense | reverse complement strand
ATGGCCAAAAATCTATCATTGATGAAAATATGGGTCTACCCTTTCACATTGATAAACTAACGGTCGGGGACTGGATGGTGTGCCTGTTTCAGTCTTAAGATCGATTTTAACCCTTTCCCGGCCCTATTATAAGAGCCCATTTCCCCACCACTATTCCTTTTATTTTTAATAACATGAAAATTTGGATGTGAGTCTATGCTATAAGCAATAACTCAGGATGTAATTAACATATTATGTTGGAATTTTTAGAAACAATTTATTATAGTTAGGGATCAAATTGACATTACTAGGAACTACATAATATATAAAATATATAAAATAATATGTTTGGACTATAATATTATTATAGTCCAAACATATTATTTTATTAATATTTACAATTAGTTTTCAACGCCAACTCCCCTTTCCTGGTGGTATTAAAGAAAAAAATTATTTCTGCAAAGAGGTAAGTCATGCAATTACAAATTACAGGGCATTTAATGTCTGAGCTGTGCCAGTAATCGGATGTTTCTCGCAAATCAAATAATTCAGGATCTTCAATATCATTATAGTCAGAACTAACAGATCCACTGCCAGATACGTCCTTATTGAGCTCCAAAACAATCAAATCATCTTGTAAGGAGGCCATTCTAAAGCAAAGTTAACAGTTAAACTAACAATGCTAAGAAAATATTAAATTTAATACGATATAGACCTCTATATTCAAAAATAACAACTAAATATAAACTAGCCCAACAGATGGCTTAAAGAGTGCCAAAATACGGTGAGCGCTTTTGAACGTCTAGGCCGAGAACAACAAATTAACGGCAAGCGCTTGGTCAGGAAAGGGTTAAGGCATATGAAGCTGCGACAGGCCTAGCCAGTCAGCACTGAAAAGTTTATGATATGAATAAAAAAACTGACCCAGACCATAGGCTGGAAACAGTAATGGATGTAAAAAGTAAATTTGAACTTCATTTTAGCTTCGAGACAATTTCAAATATTCAATTCAAATTTGCCTTGAATTGAAAAAGTAGATTTCACACACCCCCGGACAAAAAAAGATAACTAAGATATATATTTATTTTTCTTGCATTAAATTAAAATTTGAAATTAATATGTAAATGTGCTTTTTGTTTTTCAGAAAAAGTGGGTGCTGGGTAAAGACAATTTTTATAACTTTAGTAGTGAAGAGAAAAAGTCGGACGATTCTCTCCCATCAAAAGAGCTTGCAGAGCAAGTGATAGAATATGCAAGAGAACTGGAAATGATTGTTTAGTTCTAAAAGAACTGTTTCTCACTCTGAACTATGGACAAATATAATTATTGTTTGTTAATTTGAAATGTGTGTTTAACATTAGCATTATGATAAAATGTATTGTAACACATTTAATTTTATTTGTATAAATAACTTCAAAAAAATCCTTCTCAAAAAAAGAAAAAGAAGATAATTTTCAAATAATCATAGATCTTGATTTAGTCAAACAAATAGTTTGAATAACCCAACCTAAGAATCCAAGAGTCAAACCCCACAAACAATTTTTTTTCCCCAACTCAAATGGATGACCTAGTGTTGGACATACATAATAAACTAGTTAAACTTATTTTTCTCTACTCAAAATTGATTAAAACCTATTTAATCAGATTAGGGGTTTTACTGGGCTTTTTGTGTATTAATCACAGCTTGTGAATGTGAGGAATGCCAGTCCTCCACCGTTTGGATCCCACGTTAAACTGTAGGTCCTCCATTTCATCTCACAATCACCCTACCATTACACATTAGCACAAGTGCGTAAAACCTGAACGAGTAGTAAGACGCGGTGCTAATAATAATAATAATAATAATAATAATAATAATAATAATACTGGGCTTTTTGGAGAAATAGAAAAATTATAAAACTTCAGAAAATAAGTTTTTCTTTCTAGGAGATTTAAGAAAAACTTTATACCAGATATAGTATGTTATATTTGGGGCCTAAGTCCATTGCTAATTTAGAAGAGAAGTGCCCTCAAGTGAGGTGTAAGGAATCACCTATTGTTGCATATCCAGCAGATACATGGGACATTGAATGTAAGCGAGACTAAGAAAGGTGTAGACCATGGGAATGAAGTTATCTGGGAAAGAGTGGGGTACAAGGAGTACACGAGATAGTAAAGGAAGCAAGAAAGAGATGGTATAGACATGTAGTAAGGATGGAAAAGAAGAGAATACCAAAAGACAATGATGTAGATGGAGTATGTAGGGAAAAGACTGCAAGGGAGACCAAGAAAGAGATGGGGTGGGGTTATTAAAGTATTTAGGTGAAAGGAGAATGGAAGCAAGTAAAGGATGAAGATTGAGGCATTTTACTTAACTGACCCTGGCAGAGGCTGGAAACAGTTGATGATTAATTTATATAATCTAACAACATTCATCAGTGGGTGGAAGTATTTTTTTAAATACCGCCTGTTTGGGTTATACACCTATATACTAATAACACTAGTGGTTTAGGAATTAGGAAGGTTTAATTGAGAGGAAGTGCATCTGCATTGTCATGGAAAGATAGTGGAGAACTATTTAGGAAAACCACCTTCAGTGTACCCGACAGGGATCGAACTCTGATCTCCTCGTCTTCAGATGTATAGTCCAACACGAGAGTAGTGTGTTAGACCATGCGGCCACCAAAGCGGGTTGTAAGTACTTGAATAATCCAAATCAGTGTTCACATGATCTAAGGTATCACCCATTTTATTGAATTGCAGATGAGGCCGGTTCTCAAATCTTTTAAGTGTATTGAAAGTGGCTTTTCCTAAGGAATGGCAAAACTATACAAGTGCCTGCAAGTGGCACTTGAACATGATTTATGTGCCATGTGGACAGAAAAATAATCTGCATGAAATCAAACTTTTCCCGTTATATAATTTTTTGAAGTCAATATTTTAACACCCATATCATTCAATGTGATGTATCAATGAACTTTATTTAAAGTCAACGATTAAAGTTCGTCTTGGCTTGTTCTTAAGTACATCTTTTGTGCTGTTGAAGACAACATGTTATAAAACGAACATAAATATCTTGACTAGTAAAATACATGTTCTAAACTAATATGGAAAAGTCAGACATATTAGCTCGGCCGGTAGTGTCTCTCTACTGAGCTAAGGGTCTTGGGTACAATTCCTGGCATGACTGAAAAATTGCTCATTGGTAAAATGTGGGTTTCCCCTTTCACAGAGCCGGAGACTGGGTGTTGTGTTTGTTCTAAAGTTGAGTTAGTTTATAATTATTATAGCACTTCATCTTACTATCCATTTGAGTTATATGCTTATGTTGTAATTACATTAATGAGCTAGGGATGAGGAAGGTTGAATTTAAAGAATGTGTACCTACATTTGTGTGTAGAGATGGTGGGAAACCATTTAGAAAAAAACTCTCAGTACACCGTACCTGGGTCGAACCACAATTTCCCCTTTCTCACCAATATAATCTTTTGCGAGAATAGCACCTTAGACCATGCAGCCACCGAAGCGGGTATCCACAAAGTTGTTAAATAATCAAGACAAATATTACAAACACATTTTTTATTTTTTAATGGATCCAGCCAACCATTGACATTTTGTGCAGTCTTTAAATATACATGACAAAACAATAGAAACATCTCCAGGATTTTTATATAATAATAGTAGTATATGCATTTAAATACTTCTCTTGGTAACATTTACTTGACATACATCATAATTCATTACTTTGATTAGCAATCAAAACATTGGACTTAGTACAAGGTCAAGCATTTGGTACATGCCTTAATTATATTATTGTAATCTTCTTAAACTTCTTCTTTTGCCAATTATTAATATCACTTTGTTAATTTAGGGCTACTTTTATTTCTGGTTTTTTTTAACTTACTGATTTCCAAACAATTATAAAATTATGTATGCTTTTTAACACTATTTTAAAAGTTGTAATAAATTTGGGTACTACAGCTGAGAATAGTATGGTTTTATAACGTAATTATAATATAATGATGTTATATCATATTTGTATAGTTTAAAACAGATTTTTTATTAAAATCTTCTATGAAATTTTCTTTTACCTAATGTAAAAAATAATACCAGAAAAGAGTAATGTAAAATTACAAGCAGCACATTACAAAGTATATTTTGTTCATACGAAATAAATTTTTGTTTTCCAATAATTAACTTGCTGATAGTCTCAAATTAATTTTGTTCCCATTTGCTGACAGTATCTCACTTCTAACCTATTATCATGCTCAGTCTTATTTACTGTTTATTCTTTTTCTTCCTAGTTTCTGTTTTGTTGAACTATATAAGGCTGTATTTGCTTTAATTAGGGTGCCTTTTTGTTTAGTTAGTGAGGATTGAGGTGTAAAGTTTTAACTCAAATAGGTCTGAATTAGTTAAGGGGATTTAATTCAATGGTGACCACTTTCTCCTCCAAAACTTCCTAAGCTCCCAGATGTGTGGCCTCCCAAACTTTCATGAGCGCCTAAAGACAGGCCATGGCCTTCTAATCCTGAACCGTGTCCACCTAGAGACAATCCATGGCCTTCTAATCCTGAACTGTGTCCACCTAAGGACAATCCATGGCCTTCTAATCCTGAACTGTGTCCTCCTCCAAGGGATAATTCATGCCCTTCTAATCCTGAACTGTGACTACCAAGGGACAATCCATGGCCTTCTAATCCTGAACTGTGTTCACCTAGAGACAGTCCATGGCCTTCTAATCCTGAACTGTGTCCACCTAGAGACAATCCATGGCCTTCTAAACCTGAACTGTGGCTACCAAGGGACAATCCATGGCCTTCTAATCCTGAACTGTGTCCACCTAGAGATAGTCCATGGCCTTCTAAACCTGAACTGTGGCTACCAAGGGACAATCCATGGCCTTCTAATCCTGAGCTGTGTCCACCTAGAGACAGTCCATGGCCTTCTAGTCCTGAACTGTGGCTACCAAGGGACAATCCATGGCCTTCTAATCCTGAACTGTGTCCACCTAGAGACAGTCCATGGCCTTCTAAACCTCCACTGTGGCTTCCAAGTGATAACCCATGGCCACCTAGAGAATTCTCAGAAGATCCATGACCATGTTTATAAACAGGCACCGATCCATGGCTCTGCAAGTTGACATTCTGGTAAGATGTGGCCGTTTTGTGACCCCCGGAACTCCCAAGGTCACCACTGATGCCATGATGTCCACGTTTCGTTCTGTCAACTCCAGCGTATGCTGTTGTGAGTAGAGTGACAATAATCTGAGGGGAAAAAAAGTTCATCTCTCTTTAATATTTTCCTAGTCCGTGCAAAGTCATGACACATGATAGGAAGGTCATTTTTGATCTTGAATGCACTTCATGTGAAAAATAATAAGATATATGTCTAAAAAAAACTTGCATATTCGAGATAAGAATTACATTTGTATTATTATTCAATATATATAAATCAAAATCGGCCCAAGTTAGGTTAAATAAACACATTAACCCCACTGTTAATAACTATTAATCCAGCTCAAACTAAGTATAGAAATGAACAGATTAAAAAAACCATTCTTCATTATGTCTAAATGAAATATATTTTGAGTTCCTTACATGGTTGATTAATAATAATAATATTTAGCACCGCGTTTTACTACCCGTTCGGGTTATACGATTTAAGTACTAATTACGCTAATGGATTAGGAATTGGAAAGGTTGAATTAGAAGAAGTGAACCCGCATTTGCGTGGAGGTAGAGTGGAAAACCATTTAGGAAAAACCACCCCCAGTTCACCCGACCGAGATTCGAACCTCGATCTCCCTGTCCTCGGCAGTCGAGCTCAACACGACAAGCGCGTTAGCCAACTACGCCACCGAGGCAGGTACACATGGTTGAAACTCTTTAGTCTGACACCCTTGAGTCCAGACAAGTACAGGACCACAGCATATGCCTCTTAAGATCCCTTTTTATGCCTAGGCCCGCCATATCACTCACTCTACATACTTATTGCTATGTTATACAAGGTAGAATAAAGCTTAAAATAAGAAATAATTATGGCTCCCCACATGCTGAAGCGTGCCCCCAGGCCAGGATTTTTGGTGGGCCACCCTTACCTACCGCTAAGGTTAAAGGCAGTGTAATGCTCTAAGGGATTTAGGATAAAATAAGTCAGTTTAAATGAAAAAAGAAATATTTAACCTATATTTATTAATATAGTTGTATGGATTTGCACAATAAAACTTACTATTAATAGGATCAAAAATTTCCTCAAAGTATATTTTCTAGTTTTTGTTGAGACACATTTTTCAATAACTTCAGTAAAATCAACTGTCTTAAACCATATTCAAGGTGTGACACCTTAACTTTGCCAGCATAAACAAATACATTTAAATAAAAAGTAAATAAAATGTTTTCAATGCACAAAATTGATATATGATTTAAGTCTTATCTTTTGCGTATAACCCGAACGGGTATTAAGACACGGTGTTAATAATAATAATAATAATAATAATAATAAGTCTCTTTTGACCAATTGTGCTTCTTTACTATGTTTTCAATTAATTTGCCAGTCTGTTGAAACAATCTTTAAGCTAAAGAAACAGTAACTGGTACTGTACAAAAGAGTTTAATGGTGAGGCAGATATCTGTAGATATACTTTACAGTATTTTGTCGTAAATTTCATTCATAAGTCTAGTCGGGCTTCTTTCAGTGCCGAAAACTGTCTTGTGAATACTTTTTAAGGTGAAGGGTTTCATGCAGCAAGTCTTCTGACAGGTCTTTTTCAGATGTACAGTATTTACAAGTTTTGCTGTTGCGGTAAGTTGACCATCATCTAAGTTCTGGAAGTTCAAAATGTGAGAATAATTCAAATATGGTATCTGCTGCTTCAAATCTTGTCTTTAGATTATTGATAAAAGCCAATACTGGGTAAACTACGAAAATTATTAAATCCCATTTAGGTTCTTTAAAAGTTTTTCAGTTTTCTGGAAATTGAGGTTGTACTCCTATGTATTCAGCAACTACTTTTGCCTCTTAAACAAGACTTTACCAGGAGTCACGTAGGTGCTGCCTGCATCTTTTGCACTAAGTGCGGTCTCGACATTAAAGAATACCCCTTTACTTTGCATGATAACATTCTTGTTGTCAATACTTGCTAATACTTTATGCTAAAACGTTGAATTCATAGTGTTAACTCGAAAAATAAAATTTAGCATTCAGGATAAATGAATTAGTTTAACTCAAATAATAACTAACACTAGTATACACTTCACCCTAAACTCACAAAACTAAAATCATTCACACGTCGCAGCACTCACTTATTTCCAGACAGGCTACTCTCAAACTACTGCTGTTTATATTTTTGCAAACTGCAACATGTTGGCGGTTGATAGCTAGACCTCCTCCCACTATTTATCCTATCCACACCCTTTGATTGTTCTTTCTTTGCCGACTCAGTTGCCATATCGTGTACTCGCTCGTAACTATCATTCGAATAGTTTCAAGTGAAAGGTTTTGTTAAATTTCCTTATCTCAAAAGACTTACCCATTTCCACAACTCTCGTAACCAGAGACGCGTCTAAAAAGTGAGGGGGGGGGGGGGGCAACTAGCCCAGACCTCAAANTCAACTAGCCCAGACCTCAAATGACAGGGGGCCACATTTCCCCCAAAAATCAGTAAATTCAATTAGTTATTATTCTAAATTTCGCATCAAATATTGTACAGATAATTAACACCCAACTAATTTTCACTTGGTGATAGGATTCCATTTCAGATTCCTGAAAACCCTAACTTTATGTAATTTAATATTTACATTATTCAAGTAATGTGCTGAAGTACAGTAGAATACCCCACCATTGTACTACCACTGTCGGTCCACAGAAAACTAACAATGCAAAGGTGCAAAGAGGAATTTTCTTTTGTTAACTTAAATTTGTTTGCATTTAATAAAGTAATCATTTAATGAGTTGATCAATAGCCCATAAAACATGAGAAATTATTACGTAACATAAATACCGAGTAAATATCAATATATTTTGACGCTTTGATGCTAAAATTGAAAAACTGACGTACAAAAAGGGGTGGGGGGCTCACACTTTTTTTTGCTCCTGACCTCACATTTTCTTAAAACGGCCCTGCTCGCCACACTCACTAATACTTCCTATTTCCTATGTTAATACTTTGTTTTGGTATACCAAGCATTGTTGTCTGACTAATGGACACAATTACAAACCATTTAAAGAAATTTACTTAAACATTTGAATGGTGGTGACATGTTATTTACTTGTAATTGTTTTATTTAAATTCTAAACCATAGAGAAGTACTATTATTTTTCTGTTAACTTTTATAAAATATTGATGAGTTGTGCCTAAAAATATTAATTTAAACTCGAACTGGGTGCTCAATAAATCTTAGTTAAATAACTAATAGCAAGGCCTAAAACTACCCCTCCCTACATTGTTTACAAAAATATCCTTGCCACTCACGCCACGTTGTATAATTAAAAAAGATAACTAATAAGAAGGCCTACAACTACCCCTCCTTACATTGTTTACAAACATATCCTTGCCACTCACGCCACGTTGTATAATTAAAAAAGATAACTAATAAGAAGGCCTACAACTACCCCTCCTTACATTATTTACAAACTAATCCTTGCCACTCACGCCACGTTGTATAATTAAAAAAGATAACTAATAAGAAGGCCTACAACTACCCCTCCTTACATTGTTTACAAACATATCCTTGCCACTCACGCCACGTTGTATAATTAAAAGAAATCACTAATAAGAAGGCCTACAACTACCCCTCCTTACATTGTTTACAAACATATCCTTGCCACTCACGCCCCTCGTTGTATAATTAAAAGAGATACAATTATCGTCAAACGTTCCATTGTTTGAATTCAAACTCACCAGAAGCTTCATGGCCGCGCTTGCGCTGTCTTGTGTGCGAGCTTGTTCTTTCTTAGAGGAGGCTTGGACAAGACTTGATACAAGTGTAGAAGGAGCTCCGCCTTTTATACAGTGTGCTCTTGTAATGCCTGGAAATGTCTGCCTTGCTCTAACGATTCAAACATACTTGGACTTTCTCCTTCTTAGTTACATATATGAGGAGGGAAATAAACATACATACATTTGAACATGATATATTTAAAAACAACAACATATAAAACTCTAGTGAAATCGTAAACTCTGGATTGATTTAAATTAAACACTTTTGAAGTATTTTAGGGACACACTGAGCTATAATTTAGTTCTAACATAGTGAACAACAATGTTGTCAATACTGTAATCTTTATTGTACAGTAAAAATAAAACCTAGAATGATTTTTTTTTTTAATGAAAGACTCAATCAGCCATCAAAATATAAGCCAACGTTTAAAGGGCTCTTCCCTTTATGGTGACCATATTACATTTTTTTTAGAAAAAATCATACATAGAAATAAAAATGGCATTAATGTTACAAAAAAAAAAGATTAATAGAGTTTTTAGAAAAAAAATCAGAACAAAGAAGTAAAGATGCCATTAATGTTGCAAAAAAGAGTATTAGAAAAAATAATAAAGGGGGAGAGAAAAATTATATTAAAACTCCCTTTTCATTGATAATTCAAGGTAACACTTGATTTATATCAAGTAAAATAATACACGAAAGAACATTAATTTCATCGTCAATTTCAGGGAATAAATATTAATGTCCAGAAAAACTGTTCGTACAGACACATGAATACAGTTTTATTTTGACTTGTATTATTGTTTATTAATAAATTTAGGATCTAAGTTGTTAATTACTCCAAACTAATACTTTATTTAAAAAGTTCTAATAGTACATAGCATTAAAAGTATATTATTATTATCATCATCATTGCGTCTTACTACCCGTTCGGGTTATACCCACTTACGCTAATGTGTAATGGTAGGGTGATTGTGAGATGAAATGGAGGACCTACAGTTAACGTGGAATACGAACCACGGTGAAGACCTGGCATTCCTCACATTCACAAGTTGTGATTAATACACGTCTTGTCAGAGGTGAAGGAAAGATTTGGCAATCAGATAAATCTGTACCGGGACCGAGGATTGAATCCCGAACCCCCAGCACAGAAGTCCGACACCCTACCTCTAGACCGCCAGGTGACCTTTAAGCGTAACAACTCTAGGAACAAATGATGGGTAATAATTATCAAGAAACATCTTTGAAAGACGTATGTAACAAAATAGTAAAAAGTATGTAAGCTATACACTGATTTTGGTAGAAATTGCGTTCTGAAAGGTTTTTTTTACCTAACAAAATGTTGGTATAGGCATATACAGTAGCCCCATGGCTTCTTTGATGCTGACTGACAGCTCACAGCTGACAGTTGACAGCTTTAAAAAGTTACCAGACCAAATTACGTATCCCTACACCGAACCAGATGATCTGCAAAAACATGTGTTTCGTATCTGCCACTTTTGACAGTCAAAATGTAGGTATTTACCTAAATTTTGGCTGTCAGCTGTGAGCTGTCAATCAGCACCAAAGAAGCCATGCGGCTACTGTAGTAGGATTCCTTTAGGGAAAAATATTTCAAAAACGGACTTCTTACAAAAATCAGTGTAATCAGTGTTTATGCACAGTACATCTCAATATATTATGATAGAAACTTTGTCGTCATACGTGTGCATATGCATTGGGCAAAGATACTTTGTAAATTGAACTCGATGAGGATGTTTCTTGCGCTACCGCTGTTCAATTAAAATATTTTCCCCAACTTCAAAACTAACTACTTTTGGTGATGGCCGTATGGTCTAAAGCGTCACTCTTGCATTAGATTAAACTACCGATGACAGCGATATCGAGGTTCTAATCCCGGTTGAGTGTACTAAGGGTGGTTTTTTCCTCATTTTTTTCCACTCACCCTCCACGCAAATGCGGGTACACTTCCTGAAATATAACCTTCATATTATCTAACACATTAGAGTAATAATGGTATATATGCCTATTACTCGAACAGGTAATAAGACGCGTTGCTAAAAAAAAAAAGTATGCTCTGCTTAAATTCCCATCTGCCACTGCAAAAAAACAAACAAACAAATTTTAATAATGTTTTCCCAAAATTAAGTTCAGATCAGATGATCGTTACTTTCAAAATAATATAAATAGGCTGTTTACAAATCTCATAAAACAACTTTTGTGCAATACTCGCCATTAAACCGCAAACATAATCTAACGAGTAGAAAGCTATTATTTTCTTTAAAAAATAATTATCATCCTGGTTCTATTAGTTACCTCATTGCTCTCAATAAATCAGCCTCAGGTGGGCCGTACTCTGCGCTAATCAGAACAGCCCCCAGCGTATGCGATTGATTCCTGGGGCAAGTTGGTCCGGTTGGTTGAGGAACTATTAGGTGCCATTAACCCGTGAGATTATTACCATTTGATAATAAACTTTTTAAATGAAGAGAAAAAGTTGTCATTAAATTCTAAGATACCCTTGATTGATATTAATATTATTATTATTAGCACCGCGTCTTACTACCCGTTCGGGTTATACGCACTTACGCTAATGTGTAATGGTAGGGTGATTGTGAGATGAAATGGAGGACCTACAGTTTAACGT
The DNA here is from genome assembly GCA_902141375.1 of Timema poppense. NCBI lineage: Eukaryota > Metazoa > Arthropoda > Insecta > Phasmatodea > Timematidae > Timema > Timema poppense. The sequence continues at coordinate 49,543 of CABFOV010003776.1, read as the reverse complement.
GGAATCCGAACCACGGTGGAGACCTGGCATGCCTCACATTCACAAGATGTCTTGTCAGAGGTGAAGGAAGGGTTTGGAAATCAGATACATCTTTGCCGGGACCCAGGATTGAACCCCGGCCTTGATTGATATTTAAAACGGTTTTATGTCACCATGTGAACCAAATTAAACTCTTTGTTTCTACTGGAGCAATATTTATTTTTATATAGCCAAAAATGTTTTGCTATAAAAACTGAAAAAAAAACCACTCCAACTTTAAATGTTTCATGGCCCTTAAAAGACATGACGTTCCCATAACTAATAGCTTAGGGTGTTTTAAATATTTGTTCAAAATAAAAGTTGTGTAAATACCCCCACCCCCCTGATGTAACACCAAATATACATTTAGCCGGATCCCTCCAACCTGCGTTACGTAATTTTACATATCATGAATGAATTTATTTCATGGTAAAGCTTTTGTGACACTAAAAGAAGACTCGGATTTAATACTTCTCCGAACTGGAAGCTATTTTGCTTACTAACGGTGATAACCTAAACAATCATATATTTTTTCAACATGATAACTGAAGTAGGTGGCCTGGCGGTCTAGGGGTAAGGTGTCAGACTTCTATGCTGGCGGCCGGGGTTCAATCTTCGGTCCCGGCACAGATTTATCTGATTACCAAACCCTTCCTTCACCTCTGACAAGACATATTGTGAATGTGGGGAATGCCAGGCCTCCACCGTGGTTCGGATTCCACGTTAAACTGTAGGTCCTCAATTTCATCTCACAATCACCCTACCGTTACACGTTAGCGTAAGTGCATATAACCCGAACGGGAAGAAGACGTGGTGCTATTAATAATAATTGAAGTATAAGATCTGTGTTACGTAACACTTATATATCCACCCTACAAAACATGTAACACCATGTAGATATAATAGATCACCCCTGTTACTTAGTTTATGGATTATCCCTAATGTATTTTTGTTTTCAAGCTTCACATTTCAATTTCAAATACGTTCAATTAAATAACTTGCTGGCCAGTTGACGCATTGTGTGTCGTGACAGCTCTCGCTTTAAGATTTTAGAAATGTAATCTTCATGTCTCTAAAATCTTGATTATCATCTTCTGATAAGATTTAATTTAGAAAAAATAAAGTTTAAATAGGTTCAGTAGAACTGTGCGAATCTTTTTCTTAAATTACGGCCTCACTGTTGAAATTTATAAAATTTGATATGATAACCTTCGAATTAGAATAGAATGTGACATGGAAAATTTAATGAAATGTCTTCTTTTAATTTGTTCAGGAGAGTTTAAAAAAAAAGTCAATTTTATTTTCTAGAAAAGAATATTGAGATAGAATGGATGCAATCGCGATATCCTTAGTTTTAAAGATTACACAGAAGTTGACATTAGATATACTCTCAAATGAGTTACAATAAAGAATTAACAGCGATTTGAGTTGTTTCTTATGCTCAAGTATCGATTGCATCGCTTAGTGGTTGAATTTGTCACCAACAGGACAAGTTCAGGATAGGGATAGGGTGTAATGAGATGGACTGGATAGAACTAGCTTAAGATAAAGATAGGGTGTAATGAGGCGGACTGGATAGAACTATCTCAAGATAGGGATGGGGTGTAATGAGGTAGACTGGCTAGAACTGGATAAAGATAGGGTGTAATGAGATGGACTGGATAGAACTAGCTCAAGATAAAGATAGGGTGTAATGAGGTGGACTGGATAGAACTAGCTCAAGATAGGGATAGGGTGTAATGAGGTGGGCTGGATAGAACTAGCTCAAGATAGTGATAGGGTGTAATGAGGTGGACTGGCTAGAACTAGCTCAAGATGAGGACAACTGGCGTACATTAGATCATATATGTCAATAATTAAATATTATGATCGAAATCTTAATAAGTGCATCCCTCCTGAAACTCTATGACCTGAAAATTGTACTGGAAAATGTACATCTTTAATTTAAGTTATTTATTTGGATTTTATTTTCAATGTCCAAAAAATAAGATTAATCACATTATTTTAAGCTTGACTTAAGGAGTTTGCTAACAATTTTGGCCCCCTACCCCATCCCCCTTCAAAACGAGTCCCCGAACTCACTCTTTGATGTCTTAGTCTATAATATGTAGTCTATAGTCCCTTCAACCCAGCCACGTCGCCTACTTGTTTGGCCGCAAGCCACCACTGCGAAAATTTATCAGCCAATTTTCATCTCTACATCGTAGTAAATTCTCAAGAATTTTAAAAAAAATCTGTTTGATAGAACTACAGAAATTTCTCTAGAATGAAAGTGTTTCCTGGAATTTTTGCTTCCCATTTGAATATTTTTGAAATTTTAAAAATGTCGATACATCCTAGATTTAGAGCCTATATAGGCTTTCATTTAAACAAATAAATGATGAAGATCGTTTGGATCAAACTTCTTGAATAATTTTATTATTATTATTATTATTATTATTATTATTAGCACCGTCGTCTTACTACCCGTTCGGGTTATACGCACTTACGCTAATGTGTAATGGTAGGATTATTGTGAGATGAAATGAAGGACCTACAGTTTAACGTGGGATCCGAACCATGGCGGAGGCCTGGCATTCAGTCCCCACATTCACAAGTTGTGATTAATACACGTCTTGTCAGAGGTGAAGGAAGGGTTTAGCAATCAGATAAATCTGTTCCGGGACTGAGGATTGAACCCCGGACCCCCAGCACACAAGTCCGACACCTTATCCCTAGACCGCCAGGTCACCTTGAATCATTGTAGAATGGAGTCGCTGCGCGTTTTAAATATATTAACTATCAATAAAGTAATGTTCAATAAAGCGTTGTTAATGACTTAATACTAATTAATACTATAACGTATAAAGAATAGATGGGCAGTTTGGTGAGAATAAATTCAAATTAGCGTGGAGAGAGAATTTAATTTCAACTTTTTTTTTAAGCCATTCCTAGTACACTAGGCTAAGACTAGAACTCCAGCCTTCCCATCAACGGTGCGAGCAGGTGCCTATATTGCGAATCTAACGCCCTAGTACATCCGGCCACCGTTTAGGTATCTCTTAATGTTAGTATCCAAACAAAGCCAACCCATATTTTCTTTCAATTTCAACAACGAAATAACCTACATCGGTGGTCGCATGGTCTAACGCGTCACTCTCTTGTTGGAACGGATTGCCGGTGACCGAGAGATCTGGGTTCAAAGCCCGGTCTGGTCCACAAAGGGTGGTGTTTCCTAAATGGTTTCCCACTCTCCTTCCAAACAAATACGAGTTTATTACCTCTAAAATGCTTCCTTCATCAACCTTATCCATTAGAGCAATTAATCCTAATATATGTGTATAACCTGAACAGGTATCAAGAAGTTGTGAATAAAAAAAACCTATTTAATTTTTTTTTTCATAAATAATACGGGTGACCTGGTGGTCTAGGGGTAAGGTGTCAGACTTCTATGCTGGCGGCCGGGGTTCAATCCTCGGTCCCGGCAAAGATTTATCTGATTACCAAACCCTTCCTTCACCTCTGACAAGACATCTTGTGAATGTGGGGAATGCCAGGCCTCCACCGTGGTTCGGATCCCACGTTAAACTGTAGGTCCTTCATTTCATCTCACAATCACCCTACCATTACACATTAGCGTAAGTGCGTATAACCCGAACGGGTAGTAAGACGCGGTGCTAATAATAATAATAATTCATAAATAAATATGACAGTGGTATACCGCCGAAATAGCGTAACTACATATCGAGGTCAAATTGAGTCTCATTCTGAAACAAGAACGAACATTTGGTAAAAATTCGTTATATAAAAATATTTCGATATTCATAACATTGAGAGCGCGAATGATTATTTCTGGCATCCTGAATGGTGTAATCGGTCCGGACGTTACATGCTGGATAGAACGAGGAAACCATGCTCGGTGAAAGGCGGTGATGTATCGCTCATAAATTAATGGTCAAGAAATCATTTGGAGCGGAACATTGTATTTATAGGCGAGCTGTTGGAGACGTATGGTCAATATACGCTCGTTGTGGGGCCGTCTAGTACAGTACAACAATTATCATAGGAACCTTGTTCAGGTTATTGACTGGTATACCTTATGGGAAGATACCATTGGTAAGACCTAGACGTAGATGGGAGGATAACATTAGAATGGACCTGAAAGAGATGGGTGGTAGTGAGGTGGACTGGATAGATTTAGCTAAATATAGGTATAGGGTGTAATTATGAGGTGGATTGGATAGAACTAGCTAAATATAGGTATAAGGTGTAATTATGAGGTGGATTGGGTAGAACTAGCTCAGGATAGGGATAAGGTGTAATGAGATGGTCTGGATAGACCTAGCTCAATATAAGGATAGCTGGCGTTCCTTCGTAAGTGCGGAAATGAACTTTAAAGTTCCTACTGCCATAGAGTGAGTAAGTAAATAAGGGCCCTTTAAACTTGTTCCTGTCAACTTTGGTAACATTTGATCTAGTATCTTACCGTATATGACAAAAGCTACTACTACTATCATATATCCATACGTCAAGTTATGAGATTTGAAGCTATGTTTTTTTTAATGTATAATATCATTACCTATTAAATGACACAAAACTATGCACATATTTAAACTCCAACTCTGTACGTTTGATTCTGTTTGCTTGTTTGTTTCCAGTAAACATGTAGTCATCGAATTAAGATGGGACTCTGCTTAACTCTTTATTTTTAACAGGATAAGTTATATCATCACGCGGGTAAGTTATATCATCACGCTATCTTAGCAAAGAGTGAAGTAGTGTAAACAAAAACTGGGTGTAAGCAGTGAACATTGACCGCGGCTGGTATCGCGGGTACAGAGAATGGCAGGTGATTTGAGTGAGGGAGTGGACGGGTAGCAGATGAAGGTGAGTCTGTGTTCATTCGTGAATCTTCGTACGCACATACAGTACTGAGACTCAAATAAGTTTGGTGACCTGGCGGTCTAGGGTTAAGGTGTCGGACTTCTGTGCTGGGGGTTCGGGGTTCAATCCTCGGTCCCGGCACAAATTTATATGATTGCTAAACCCTCCCTTCACCTCTGACAAGACATCTTGTGAATGTGAGGAATTCCAGACCTCCACCATGGTTCGGATTCCACGTTAAACTGTAGGTCCTCCATTTCATCTCTACAATCACCCTACCATTACACATTAGCGTAAGTGCGTATAACCCGAACGGGTAGTAAGACGTGGTGCTAATAATAATAACAAATAAGTTTAATTCTTTTCTAACATTAGAAGTTGTCGTATGTGTTGATGTATTTTTTAATGCGAGCAAAGCCGCGGGCAAATGCTAATTAGGGCCCTTAGCCCTGTCGAATGCAAGTCTAAAACCTATTTTGTTGAAAGGCTTGGCGTGACTTCATAACCGACCAAAGTATCCTTTCGCGCCAAAAAAGAACAGATGGATCACGGAAACCGTAGATGGCGCTAGCTACCGGACAGGTCTCGCTGGAAAATCATACGTTTGGAAATATCAATTTTCTCGAGAACGACTGAAATTTTTATGTTAATATTTTCACTACCCCTTCTACGATAATGTATCGATGTTTATCAATTGTGACACGTTCTTATTTTTTTTTTGTTATGAAGCCGGCAGTTTTCTATTGAAAGATGTCAATTTTATCGATATTTGAACACTGTTTATTATTATTATTAGCACCGCGTCTTACTACCCGTTCGGGTTATACGCAATTGAACACTGTTAAAGTTATATAGGATGTGTGTATATAAAAAGTATAACTTAATCAACATACTTATATTCTTGAACAAACCGTTTCAAAAAAAAATATATATATATAATTGCAAAACAATAAAATTTCTTGAAGAAACCCGTTTGTTCCCATGGCACTGCATTTCCACGCCAAATGAAAAGGGCCAATCGCCTTAAATAATAAAATCTAATATTTTTGTACCCACGTAACTGGTTTTGTGTGTGTGTTTGTGTACCACGTCTCACCACCCATTCGAGATTAACCTGAAAATATGGACTACCGGGACGGATAGTAATACGTGGAGCGCACATACATGCACTCAATTTTTTTTTAAAGCCGTGTCTTTGAGTGTTGCCAGAGTAATCAGAGTTAGTTTAAACTGCACCTGTGAATTATTCTCAACACTCAGTAGAACACTTACGCGCTAGTCGTGTTGAGCTCGACTGCTGTAGGACGGGGAGATCGAGGTTCGAATCTTGGTCGGGTGAACTGAGGGTGGTTTTTCCTAAATGATTTTCCACTCTCCCTCCACGTAAATGCGGGTTAACTTCCTCTAATTCAACCTTCCCAATTCCTAATACATTATCGTAATTAGTACTTAAAGCGTATAACCTGAATGGGTAGTAAGATGCGGTGCTAAATAATAAATAATAGTAGAACATTTATTGGCCAGGTGTAAACGGAAATACATTCCCATTTGATTTGTAGAGTAGAGCCTATGTATAGTAGTCAAATGGGGGCAGAGAGGGGAAGAACATTTCACAGATATTACAGTTTTAACAAGCTCTGCTTGCCCTGGCAGCACTTCACAACACGACACTGGTCTAAAGATTGTTAGATCAGCGTGCACCACGTAAGCTTGCAAGAGTAGCGTAACCCACGCCAGTGGCCGAATGGTCTAAGACGTCACTCTCTTGTTAGATTGTCCTCCGGATGCCCAGTAGATTGAAGTTCAAATTCCGATCGGAATTTCCCACCCTCCTTCCACTAAAATGCGAATATATTACCTATAAAATGCTTACTTACCTATCCATATCCCATTTAAGTACTGCTCATAAATGTGTATAGCTTGAACAGGTAGTAGGACGCGGTGATAAAAAAAATATGAATAGCGTATGAGAAGTGGGTATGTTAGTAGAGTTTGTGAGACTTATGTCAGTCAGAAAGTGCAAACACAAATAACTGCTTGTTTGTACCATTCTTTGTTAGAAAAGGAAAGTGAACCCACTCCATGCTATGTCATGTCTGGCACCGTTGATTGAAGATACATCTTTGTAGGCCCTGTTTGTTACAGGAAGCCCACTTTCTACCATCAACATTGATTGAAAATCACTAATATTTGGCATTGTAGAAATATGTTTTATTTGATTTATTAAATTTATTATTCATAAATTCCATTTAAAATGTTTTACAAAGCCTCCAATAAGACTTCTGGATACTGTATAATTTATATTTACATTATTGATTAACAGGACGAAGAATATAAATAATGTTTTCCCCGTCATTCAGGTAACATGAGTTTCTAGTTTTCAAATAATGGGCTTTTATAGAAATCAGACTGTAGCTTCCATTTATAATTTGATTTTTTCCCCCCACAGCATTCTATCACCCACTCAGACTACGCACTTAATTACGGTTTGAGGCAGAAATGAGGAGGAAGAGAGAATATATTGTAAATGTACCCGCATTTGGGGGAGGGAGAGTGGGAAAACATTTAGGAACAGCTTTCTTAAAACACCCGATCATGTGCTCGTACCTGTATAGAAGGAAAGGGGTAAACAAACACCTCAGTACACGCGGTTGAGATTCGAACTCCAGCCTCCCCGTGCCTTACAAATGAGTCAAAACGAGGCTGACTCTTTTTGTCCGTATGACCACTTGTGGATGTTTAAAAATGTATTAAAACAAAATTTATTATTATAAAAAAAATATGTTTATTACACATTTTTAATTTGTACAAAAAATATATATCTACATAACAAAAAAAAAGAACAAACAAAACATGACAATAACAACAAAGGACTGTACAATAGCGGGAGGGCTGTGTGTTTTGCTGTCTGCTCGGGTCGGGCTATCACCACCTGTGACCACGATTGTATGCTAGCATAGCACGGCGTAAGTTGTTGACCTAGAGAAACTGACAGACGCTGCCAACTGACTCGTTGACGCACCGTCGTTTGGCAAGTTGACAGGGTTGTGATTCGCGGTTAGTTGACGAACTGTCATTTTGGCAAATTGATATGTTGGTCAGCCCGCCTCTGCCCAGGATGGCAAACCTGCAAACACAAACATTTCCTATTTGAAATTCGGTAGAATCACTAGGGCAGGTAGGTTTAGAAATTAATTTGATGACATTGGTACAAAAAATATGTTATTTTTACCACCGCGTCTTACTACACGTTCAGGCTATACGTTTATGAACTAATTACGCTAATTGTTTTAGGGATGTTATATTTCAAGCAAGTGTACCAGAATTTGCGTGGAAGGAGAGTGGAAAACAATTTTTTGAAAAAACCTCGATACACCTGACCGAGATTCGAACCTTAATCTCCCCGTTACCGTTGGTCTAGTCTACTGCAAGAGGATTATCGTAGACCATGCGGCCACCGAAGTGAGGTAAAAAAATTTATATTTTCAATAATACTGTCATTCAAAAGTGACAGTTGAAGATATTATGGTTTAACGTATCAAAATATTAAAATAATCTTAGTAACCTTTATAACTGTCGCCTCTGTACGCTTTTGTTGGTAGTACAAACAAGTAAAATGAAGGGGCAAAAACAAGACTCGCTGTCATTATTGTTACGTTGGCAGTGCACCTACAGTAGGCCCATGACTTCTTTGGTGCTCACAGCTGACTTCTGGCAGTACACGTTTAGGTATGCACCTAAATTTTGACTGTCAGAAGTGACAGCTGCTAAACACATGGTTTTGTAGATCATATGGTTCGGCGTAGGGATACATAATTTGGTCTGGTAACTTTTCAAAGCTGTCAGTCAGCACCAAAGATGCCATGGGGCTAGTGTAGCTAAGGTGACCAATGCAGGCTACATTTACTAACTACACCGGTGACGTAGTTCCAGGAGGAGTTTGGGGGGAGGGGGGGCATGAAT